>JALIZH010000704.1:0-35876 GCA_030522465.1 Rhipicephalus appendiculatus
GCCTTGGAGCAACTAACACATTTCATGTTCACTTTTCACGTGCGTGAGATGCGAAAATTTTTCATATATTAATCGTGCGTTAATATAACATAGTCGGTGACTACAGCAGAGAAGTATTTTTTTTTATTTCAAAAAATAAGGAAGGGGACAACGTGTTGTTTAAAATTATATGAACAATACATCAGGTCCACGTAGGCTGCATCTTGCAAAATGCGCTTTGAATTGGGTCAACAGCACCCCTCGTGCCATCATCGCTGTGCCTAGCCGTGACGCGCGCTAAAGGCTCGTCTCAACCATCCTATACACTACCCGAATGATATTCAGATACCTAATAAAGCTTTATTCGCTACACAGAAAACATTCAAAATTTATAATTTAGCGCAGAGCTTCATTGCGTGTAACTCGGTGACTAACATGCACCGTCTTCTCGTTGTGAGGCTGTCCTTTGCACGTATTAACTGTCAACGTAATAACTCAGGGTTATACGATTGTGCATTGTCCATCGTCCGGGAGATGACGATGACGCTGATGACGATGAAGAATAAGCACGTTCCAGACCGCACATTCTCTTTCTTTCAACACATGCAAGGTACCTACTATACGTCATGACGATGATGAATAAGCGCGTTCCAGACTACATATTATATTTCGGGCATGGATGAAAACCATCGTGAAAGCGCTCTCGCCCGCGAAAGGCAAAGCGGTAACGGCGACAACAAGCTGCTACTCAGGAGGCGAGAGCGCGGCATGCGGAGGCTCAACGTGTATGCAGACAGCAAGCAACCCCGGAGGCGAGAGCTCCCGAAACAGCGACAAAAGGGCAACGTCGACAACAAGCTGCTACTCCGGGGTAGAGGGCGAGGGAAGCGCCGGCTCAACGGCAAAATCACATTGTATATAATGTACAGGCGTGTTGTCACTCATTTACATACGCGAGTAGGTAATGTCGCGGGTGATTTACGGTAAGAATGATCCCCAGTGCTTTGCCCACCGTCATGAATCACTTCGTGGAGATGCGTAGATTTTTTAGAGCGACAGCTCCCCTCCTCTAGGTGTAAGCCCGGAAATAGGCTGGTTCCACGAATGTGATGTTCAAGCTGAACCAAGGTCATGCCAGCGTCTGTTAGGTGCAAACCGCCGCAGACAATTGTTTACACACTGCTCTCGAGATGGTTAAATGTGCTCGCCGATGAGTTCGCGCCGACGTTTTTCTAGCGCATCAACGCGTTGATCGCATGCTTTGTTCCTCGGTCCACGCGTAAATTCCGAGACAAAGGGTCGAGAGCACCGAGCAGCGTCTCTGCGTTGTGTTTTGACTGCTTCAACAAATGAGGCTATCTAGCAGCCGCTTGGCCGGAATTTGGCATGAAGGTAAAAGAAGGACTTCTGCCGTCCATCAATGAAGCCCACAATTAGTAACGCCGACAGCATCGTAAACGGCAAGACGAATTGAATTAATGAGCCAATATGGCTCGAAAGCTTCCAGTGCTTCGTCCTTTCACAAAGCAAAAAAAGGTGATCTATCACTCGAAAACTTCGTTTAACCACGTTCTTCATCGACAATATATTTTTGTTCCGATACATTCGGTCTTACATTTTCATACAAATATTTGCGTACGGCAGCCACTAATGAGATTTCTGTGGCACTAGAGCTGCTCTGCAGTCTTGTACTGAGCGTCTCCCAGTGGATATTGCCATTGCAGGTCCCAGTACACGGTGCTACATTGTGCCCATAGACACCATTATCATCAGCCTGACTACGCCCACTGCAGGGCAAAAACCTCTCCCACGTTTCTCCAATCAACCCGGTCCTGTGCTTGCTGCTGCCACGTTATACCCACAAACTTGTTGATCTCATCTGCCCACCTAATTTTCTATCTCCTTCTCAGGGCATTTGCTTTCCCTACGGATGTAGTCAGTTACCCATAATTACCAGCGGTTATTCTGCCTACGCGCTGTATGCCCTGCCCATGTCCATTTCTTCTTCTTGAGTTCAGCTATGAGACCTCTAATACCCATTTGTTCTCGACTCCCTCTGCCTTCTTCCTATTTCTTGAAGTTACATCTCTGCGTCTTTCTCAATTTAAGTTGAACCCTCTTTGTAAGTCTCCAGGTTTCTGCTTCGTAGGTAAGTACCGGTAAGATGCAGCTGTTATATACCTTCCTCTTTAGGGATAGTGGTAAACTAGCACTAATGATTTCAGAATGCTTGCCGAATGCGCTCCACCCCATCCTTATTTTTCTAATTGTTTCACTCTCATGGTTCGGCTTCGCGCTTACTACCTGTCTTAAAGGAGCAGTGACATCAACTTTACGCATATCGCGTTTTCTGCGTCAACGTGTAGTTATCGATCCCCTAGTAACGATTCGGTACTGATAATGCAACACAGCGACGAATTAATATATCTAATAATGATTAGTATGACCAGTATCGAACGCAGTTCAAAACGGGAACAAAGCCCGCCAATTTTTAGCGCTGCCAACGCTGCCAAGCGGCCACCTCCCGTGGTCACGCCCCATCTGATCACGTGGCCACATGAAATGGTGAGGCAAGTTTCAGCTGACATTTCGTCTGCTCGGCGCGCACGTGTAGGCATGTGTTCGTCACCCCCATCGTTGTCGCCGCCGTCAAGAGCGTCCACAAGCGACGATGAAAACACCGAGGAATATGGAATCGCTGCGATTTGCGACGTGGTGAATCATTTACGGTTCGATCCTCTTCAGAGTAGTGATTCTGATATCGACGCCCGACCCAGCAGCGCCGAGGATGCAGCTGGAGACGCACACTTGGGCCATGCTGGCTGCAGAATTGTCACAACTACGCATATGAACGCTGCGTGCGTGTTACTTGTTTGAAATGATATTTCTCTGAACCATACGTTCTGTATTGGTGCACTTTGATAGGTTATTGTCCTGTTTGCCTCTACCTAAGCATAACCAATGTGTCGTAATAACTGGTCAGTTAGTGAATGTCGCCATGTGTGTCATTTGTAGTGTATACTGCTCACAGACTGAAACGCGACAAGAAAAAAAGTGAAACGCGGAGGCCTGGCATTTTGATTCCGTGAGCGCGTTGTGGGGGTAGCGTTTCGCAATGGTGCAACAAACTTTTTGCTTTATCTCTTATTTGAAGAACACGATTGCAGCGCACAATGGTTCCACGGCATGCTGGCACGTAATGCGATGGAGATCGTAGCTTCGAATAATCACATTCGCGCTCATGACTCCACGACAGTCCACCCGAAGCGGCACAACGAAAACGCAGGATTCACACGAACGCGCTGCACGAACCAAGAAAAACAAACAAGCGACGCCGTTGCCAGGCAGCCTGGCGTCGCCGCCAGGCGGTACCACAAGTAGGCACCACGATGAAAACATTAAACTTGTCGACGTCAGCGTTGCTCCCGCATCGTCACTCAGCGCCTGAGGCGTGGCCTAGACGCTGGCTCAACACGTCAAAATAGTGTCGATGTTGCATGGCACGAACGCGCAGTTGAGCCTTTGCCCGCTCTTTGCGCTCGTCACTGCTCCTTTAAGTAGACGTATTCCTTTACTACTTCCAGTGTCTCGCAACCTATCGCAAACCGCTGTTCTCTCCCGAGACTTTTTGCACATGACGTTACTTTTATGCACATTAATTTGGAGACCTACACTTGCGGTTTCCTTGTCGAATTCAGTGATCATGAATTGTAATTCGTCCCCTGAGTTACTCATCAGCTCAATGTCATCAGCGAATAGCAGGTTACTACCACCGTTAACTAGGTACTCTCCATTAACTGTTAACCCTAACTATTCCCTAATCTGGGCCCTGAATACCTCCTGTAAACACGCGGCGAATACCTTTGGGGAGATAGTGTCTCACATCATTACACCCTTCTTTATTGGAATTCTGTCGCTTTTTTCATGCAGGACTATAGTCAGTGTGCATTCCCTACAGATTTCCTCCAGTATATTTATATATATGCTCCGTCGACACCCTGTGATGAGTAAGGGGCGCACGAGGCACGTGCCGAAGGTATGCGAGTGGTGATGGTACGCGGCGGGTGGAAAGTTACCCGATGGTGTGCTACACTGCCACGTCGGTGCACGTGATTCGTCGGCGAAGGGCGCGTGCCACGCTACCCGAACCGTGATCGAGAACCCCCGAGGAAGAAACGTCACTGTTCTGTGGAGCGCCTGACGGAGAAGACGGACGAAGCAAGCGTCGCACCCGCGACGAGAGCGGCTGGTACTCGGTTCTGGGGGCGACGACACGAGAGGCTCGGGTAATGTCCGCGGACCTTGGAAGACTCCAAGCGAGGCTGCCCGGACCTGTCGCACCTCAATACTGCAGTTCCGGGATCGCCAGCAGCCCTCCCCTTCTCGGCAGGACGGCTGCAGACCACAGTTCAGTCACGGAGGCGTCCGTCACCTGTTGAGTCCGGAAGCACGGGTCCAAGGCCTGGTTAAGCCTAACCTCGACTAAGCAAGGACGGAGAAGAACACTGGGGCCACTCGGGACGAAGACAAGCGGCAGGATAGACGAAGGCAACCTACGGTGAACTGAGGGGCCTGCTGAGGACGGCGACGACGGTCTCGACGAAAGATCGACGCGACCGGAACATCGGTTCGTCTCGACGAACGACGATCGAACCTCTAAGAACATTCTTGAATCGCTAGACCCATTGTGGTCAGACTGAGTTGAAGGGACGCATCTAAGCCTAGCTAAGTCGCATTGGCTAGATAGCTTCTGTGCTTAATATGAATTAAGATTTGTGGACGTAAATAGGTTTTTTGGTTTTTGCTTGTATTGGTTCAGTGCCATTAACGCTTTTTCATGTATTCAATTTGTCAGTTATAAAATGTGTTGGGTGTCTTACCACGGTCTCCCGTGCCCGTCTCACTCTCTCCCAATTCCAATCCGATTTGCAAGCGCTCCCGAGATAATCGTGACACACCCTGAATCCGCAGTGCCTGCACGACTGCTAATACCTCTACCGAATCAAATGCCTTCTCGTAATCTATAAAGGCTATATTTAAGGGTTGCCTGTTGTAAAGAAATAAGATGGACTGTATCGTCACACTTGTGCGTGCCGTGCGAAGAGAAATGGACACTGAGACTACGACGTGGTTAAAGACACACGCGACGTTTATGATAACACGGAAAGTCAGCTAAACGCAAAGCTAAACGCAAAGGTACATGAACACGGAGACAAAGCTACATTATGGAAATAACTTATGGAAAAATTCCGCGCAATTCAATATCACCTGATTGATAGTATGAATATGGTCTATTGTTGAGTACCCTGTACGAAATCCTGTTTGGTGCTTTGGTTAATTGAGCTCTAATGTAGTTTTGATTCTATTAGCTAATATGTTTATTAATAGGTTGTAGTCAACAGACAGTAAGCTGAGAGGCCTGTAATTTTTCATGTCTTCGGCGCTCCTCTTGCTTATGGATTAAGATGATGTTAGCACTCTTGCATTTTTCTGGTACTTTCACCGTCAAGAGACACTTAGTATACAGGCTGGCCAGTTTTTCTAATGCAATCTGTCCACTGTTTTTCAACAGATCTGATGGTACCTGATGCTCACAAGCGACTTTGCCTCTTTGTATTCCCTCTAAGGCTTTCGTTACTTCCGCTGTAGCTACTTGTGGGATGTCGCCTCCCTCTGGCCGACTACAACCTCTCACGTTATCGTTTTGGTTGTCCTGGCTACTGTGCAGACCTGTGTAAAACTGCTCGCTTCTATTCTATCCACACTGTTGGTGATTTTGGCTTCCTTGTCCCTTAATGCATAAATCTGGTTTTCTAGATATCAATATGTTATAACAGGGCGAAATGAGCTACGTCTTAGACATGCTTAAGCGACGTAGCCAAAAATAGACAAACAAGACTTACCTTCAACAAATCGAGGTTCTCATCACTATTAACAGTTGATTCACTGGGTTGCGAATCCGCTCTTGCGACACAGAAACCGAACAAGAAGACAACAATGACTTTGAACGAACCATCTATTAGTCTCCCTGCAACTGAACACTTCATGTTACAATGCGGAATGGTCAACGCACCTTTTGTCTTTCTTAGAACGGCCAAAAGAGTCGACTGCTAATGGGGAACTGGCCAGCAAAAGTGCATCATTCTCCAGTCCTATATATATGTGCACCTCATTGAATCAAACATGCACACATGATTCTGTTTTACAAACATCTGGCGACAATGAGTAATGTTCAGATATTTTTATTTTATCGATGTGCGTCAGAAAAAAAAAAAGCTGCAGACGTAGGAAAAACTTTATTACTGGTGTGAGTTGATTTCTGAATGCGGCAGAAAACGGATGTCATCGAACTTTTCTTCAAGAGTTCATCCTCAAAGCAAGTGCGAACATTGAACTTACGTAGGGAGGCATTCTTCCATATTAGCAGCCAAAAGCCGGAAATATGTACTCTTTTATTTACTCGTCAAGAGAGATAATCATGCGCAGGCATTAATTTGCCGCTCTTGCTTTCTGTAACACACTTTATTCGTTAAAACATAGCGGAGGTGTTATGTAATTGCTAGTGAAGTAACCAAATATTCTTTCACTATAAACCTGCTACAGAGACTTACCGGGAATTTTAAATGATTATCCTTCATTAGCTGAAGTTATTATAGCAACGCCGGGGTTTCAAAATATTGAACGCCGTCCTTTCGCATAACTTTCTACGGATTATCGTCACAGCGTTTACCCCTTGGACCTTACCCTTTTGTAAGAACCACTGTGTAAGAATAATCAGGCGGTGACACTGCGCGCTTGAGCGGGCACAGTATGTTCGGTCTAGTGTAGGCACTCTGCTGCTAGCCATTAGCTGGCGCCGCGGTCTGCAGACCTAGCGATGCGGTGCTGGCGACATGAAATTCATCTGCCTCCACAACGTTTTCGATCCTAGTGGTGTGAGTAACACCGCAAAGCGAGCACGAAATTTGTTATGTCAGAATAAAATGAAAAGTGTACCCGGTTTAAGGATTCGTTTCTGCGAAAATGCCTCGTGCAGGGTGTAGATGTCGTGAAAACGGATCGATCGGGCAGCACTCAAATCCCATTAAGTTCCGCTTGCGGGCACTTGTAGTTTCGTCTGCTCAAGGTATTCACTCATTCAAAAAAATAATATTGTTAAAAAACTTTTTGCCAGCGTGCTCTCCCGCCATGAAAGTAGTTCCCGGCTACGGCGGCCGCATTTCGGTGGGGGGAGGGGGGGGGGGGTCGCGAACTACAAGGAACACCCGTGTGCTTAGATGTACGTGCATGTTAAACAACCCCAGGTGGTCAAAGTTGGTCAGGAGCCCTCCATGTCCCTCGTAATCAAATCGTGGTTTTAGAGCGTAAACCCTGAGCAATTATTAGTATCCCTCTATTGGGATAATGATATCCCTAATAGAAAAATATAATTGGGATATTCAAAATATTTATATATTGTTATATAATATCATATATTGTTCTATTGATAACATCCATGCGATAACATTGATGCGTCGCATCATAGGCGTGCGCACGGAGGGGCGGGGGGGTTTCACTTTAGTCACCTAAGGCAGGAGGTGCAAAATCTGCCCTATACTTTGACTTAATAAGGGGGGAGGGCCTGCGATGAACCTCCGCCTCCCCTCCCTCCCTGATGGGGAACCCTGTGCACGCCTATGCGTCGCATTGATGTTGCCGACTTCCTGACGACATTATTTGGGAGCTTGCACAGGATGCAAGCTCTCTTCCGGGGGTAGCTTCAGGTTTACTTGGCCGTGTGCGGTGCTTAGAACAGTTCGGATATTAGGTGGGAATAGCATTCATAAATCGAACGCACCTCTTTAGCGCTTCAAGTAGCACCCTTCCCTTAAACTCCGCCTCATATGCGGTTGAAATCGTTTCCTTTGAAAAATTCTTAGCGCCGACATTGTCAGTAGACATTAGAGTTATATCTGCCTTCGGAATTGCACGGCGCCACTGCTCCAGGCCATCACTATCGGACGGCACTTCGAAGAGAGGGACACTCCGCACAAGTCTGATATCCAGAACGACAGCTCACTAGAAAACACGTTCTACCCATTTGAGACATCTCTCAACAATTCGATGCCACCTTCGTCGATAGAAGCGCATAAAACGCACGCGAATATGAAAGCCTGGCTTAAAAACAGCACGGCCGCACATGCCAGCAAATAGTCGCACAATCAGCAGCCTGGCGCTTTGCTGCCGAGACGACTGACCCCGATTTTCGTAGCGCCATCTAAAAAGCACCGACTAAGCTGCGAGTGAACTTATAACGGCTCCATCATAAACTCGACGCGCGGGTATGGCGCTGTTCAACGCGTTACGGGGAGTGTCAGCACCTGTTTCTGCATATTCGTACACCGTGGAAAGAAATCACAGACCAAGCGGTAGCACTGACGTTGCATAAAACTGTGCAGTGACCTACACAGTTCAAGAAGTTCATAAAACGCCCGTACGCAGAAATCATACTGCCGTCATCCGAGCGTATGGATTCAAAGATTCAGGCCAATATATATCTTAGCAACTAGAGAAAATACGGCGGCGCTCCCCGGAGTGCGATAGCGCTCTCAAGATGTTGTTTTACGAAAACTCCACACACAAATACAGGCATTTAAAAACCATGCGCCTCGGCCATCGGGGATATACGGTTCGCAACGGCATTACGTACGCTATTTCTGCCGTTTATAACGGCCATCAGAGACATTCTTCCCCCAGATGTACACGAATACGCCTTGAGGAAACACACACACACACACACACACACACACACACACACACACACACACACACACACACACACACACACACACACACACACACACACACACACACACACACACACACACACACACACACACACACACACACACACACACACACACACACACACACACACACACACACACACACACACACACACACACACACACACACACACACACACACACACACACACACACACACACACACACACACACACACACACACACACACACACACACACACACACACACACACACACACACACACACACACACACACACACACACACACACACACACACACACACACACACACACACACACACACACACACACACACACACACACACACACACACACACACACACACACACACACACACACACACACACACACACACACACACACACACACACACACACACACACACACACACACACACACACACACACACACACACACACACACACACACACACACACACACACACACACACACACACACACACACACACACACACACACACACACACACACACACACACACACACACACACACACACACGCTTTCCTTTGATTCCTTTTTATTAAATGCTAAAATTTTTAAAACTATGTCGGCGCTCAGTCTAGGAGTTCTGTTGTAAATGCATATTGGTGTTTTGCACATTTTAACGAAGGACGTTGCAGTTCGCTCAAATTTAATAAGTCGTGTTAACTTATCACAATTAGTTGTGGGACATTTCTATGCTGTGCGTTGCCGACGTATATACGCTTTTTCTGTTGCTTGCTCGGGAGCGCTATAAGTAAGCGGTGCTACTCCTCCAACCACATTTAAGTCTACCATCGGGCTATTGCTCTAGGCTAAATTTTTAACTGATATTTTATTCCTAAACCGCTTGGTTTGTGCAGAAACTTTGCTGGTTGCTGACATTTAAAGAAAGTTAGTCATTGTATTTTTTCTCTGCGCGTAAAGGCAGTGCGGAAATCTTAAGTGCGACGCATTTAGTCATTCCTGCTTGGACGTCAAACCAGCTCTGCAAATGCGTACACTGGTGCAGACTTCAAACACAAACTGAATGCCTCTGCAAGTCGCATCGAGTGTCGTTTTAAGCTATCGCCCTTTGTGGAGACGCCTGCCGAAGATGGCTGCCTTCACATTCGGTGACGTAGCTAAACTGAGAGTTTAAACTGTTCCGTTGAATCTGGCAGCTTTCGTGTACAGAGAGAACAATTCCCTACAAATATTCTAACAAATGTTTTCATAAATGAACCAGAAACAGCATTGAGCGGTGAACCAATAGATTATACACATTCACACTACTGCTGAGATGGCTTGGCCTTGAATAATTACAGCATTGCTGTACTACTACTTGAGATATTTCTGCAAGCGATGCCAAAGAACAGGAGGCGAGAGCAAATGTCACTGTGTATTGTCTTCGTCTCTCTGTCGCCTTTGTTTTGTCTCTCGTGTTATCTGAAGCTATTTTCTGCTCCTTTCGCTTTGTTCTGAATCACCGGAGCAATCAGGACACAAATGTGGCTTGGCTCTTGCATGGAACTGAATTGATACCCACAGTCTTCTCAAGCCAACTAGCTTGTTTACTGCTCCCAAACTGAAATTACTACTGGAGCATTCCCACGTCGTCTGTCGCTCCATGAAGACGTTTGTCACCACTGGCCCCGATGGCTGAAATACTCCCATGGAGCCATGCCTACCGGCCATTATGGTGTGGCGGACTTTTCTTCTTCTTCTGGCGCACAACTTGGGACGTGAACTAGTAGTGGGGTTCTGCTTAAGGAAGAGGAAGAGGTAGTTCTGGGAATGGCGTGCACGTATGAATAAACCACTCTGCGTTTTCCTAAACCATGCTTCAGAGTGCTACAATGGCTTCAGTGGTCACGAAAGGGCACCTGCCTTTCCCTCCACCTCATGAGATAAATACTTGTGGTCTGTTGTTGGCACTTAGAAGGATAATGCTTCACCGCTATTCTACTACCTCAATTAAATTTTCAGTTCTCAAGGCACAAGGCGTGTCACGGCTAGGCTTTATTCAACGGAGTAATGCAAGTATCACCTGGCACTCTGTTCATATGGAAATGATTAAAAACATGACGTTCAACAGTATGACGTTTTTAACATCTGGTTTCGCCTGCCCGTATTTGTCTATTTTGTTCGTTTGTCGAGCCAGAAAAGTGAAGTAAATATAGGCTCCAGCTGACACTATGTATGAAGACCACGAAAACAATCTAGTCGCTTTAGAATATTGTCAAAATAGGCTTCTTCATCACGAACATGGAGATTAAAGTTTATATTTTGCACACAATAAAGTAATCGCGCAAATGAATCGTAATAATGTCTCGTGCTAGGTTCTCTGAATAGCGCAGCAAGTAAAGGCGCTTCACCTTCAATAACTGATCTTTGCAATATAACTAAACACTTGAATGTTTTACGTGATCAAAACTGAATTCGGTAAAAAATCACCATAATACCCCATAACAGAAACAAGGTGGAAGAGGCCTACCATAACACTGTTTTTCATAAACGTGAATGTTTGTGTAATGAAAACATCCGTGAATATTTAGTATTATCACTCAAAGCACTCACAAGTTTCGTCACATTTATTTACACGTGGATGTTTAAACGATGGAGGCGGGTGTTTGCTAGGTGATTTCTAGATTGCTCTAGCATCCTGACCCATGCGGAAAGCGGCATTGCTGCTTATGTCACAGGAGAACCCGTACGTGAGGGCACTTTTTTAACGCATTAGCGTTAAAGAGCTCGTTCCGCTGAAATTCCGGAATTGGCGTCGTTGACCCCTTCCTTGGTTGTGAGCGTAAAATCATCATCTTGTCAGTCACCGAAAAATTCAGAAAGAGGCAGATAAAATGTATATTGAGACATCTTAGGTTCGAGTAAGAATCGAAGCCAGGCCGTGTGCCTGGTGAGTAGGTGTTCTATGACAGAGCCATGCTTCTGCTTCAAGCAGCTTCGAATAAAAAAAACGCTCTATGAATATCATTTAGTGGAACAAGTCTCCTTGACACGTGTAATATTGATTGGCAGAAGCGTAGAATAGCGCCAGGGGACAAAACATGTTAATTTCACAAAGAGTGGGTGCTTTCATGGGCGACCCATTACAAAGCGCTCAGACATATTCAATCATCATCACTTGCAACAGCATCAACAAAGTCAGGAGCTGCGTAGGCTCGTCTGTTGCCTTACTGACGCGTAGTGGGTCCTTCGATGATTCGAAGAAGGAATAATTATAGTGTAGATGGCACCTGACAACTATACTTGTCGTAGCCATTCTAGGATATAGTTTGAAATGGCCAATGATACGCACATAGTTGTTCGTTTCCTTAAGGCACGGTTGAGTCACGCACCTAACACCGAAGCGGAGGCTTGCAATTGAGAAGGCGACGTGCACATGGCGCCATTACGCTATCGCGTTCTACTCTGGCAGGCGAAGCTGAAGCGTGCTCAAAGTTTTCTGCTTGTTTTCACTAGCTAGTACAAAATTTGCTTGACGGGCATTCTCTGACTCGAATTTTCTTCTAACAGTCACATAGTAATAATTAATATTACGTTACTGGAATGCCAAAATGTACTAACACTGCTAGCGAGCTGTAAATAAATTCCCGCCCCTCATACAGCAACCTGATGCAAAGGAGCAGAGAAATACCAAATCACGGCATTCCTTGTTTTAAAAAGTGAAGCGTATGATTGGTGGCGAGCCTAACTGTTTTTGAAAAGAAACCGGTAACGCCGTAATCATGGGCGCAAGCGCTGAATTTCACAAAGCATTTCAAATGCCTATCTTAGCGTACCACACTTCCTTGGAGCATCCACTGCAAGAAAATTCCTTTATGAAAACCATGTCAACGGTGAAACTGTGTAGGACATCCACCTAGTGCTAAAAGATTTTGTGAAGATTTCGCTTGATATACATGTTGTGACGTGTAAAATAGAACTTTCCCGTGATTAAGTTGCACAATGGAAAACCTAAAAATATATTAAAACATATTAGCATTAGCACGTCAGTGCGCATGAAGTGGACTGGTGCTCTAAGGTAAGCAGGTATAAATTAAAAAGAAACATTCACTCAGATACAATAGAAACATATTTATGTAGGGCTGTAGAACGATACTGTGTTGTTTGCAATATTGCCACACGCGTTTCTTATTTTCACTTTTGCTGTATTTGGTTTTCGCCCACAAAGACTATCAGGAACGCTCAGCGCAAACCGCGCCTCATTGTTCGAGAAGCTTCACGTTTGTAGTAGATCGTTTTCTTGACATTGCGCACAGCACGCGAACACTCAAGATTATTCCAGAGCTTGCGCGGGATGACCAGTGAAAAGGCTAGAATGTTCGACGCGTGATATATAAAAGCCGGCGCGCTCCAACGATGATCAGTTTATCGACGGTCGACGCTCTGTTCGCCGCTATCAGTGTATCAGTGCACAGCGTGCATTGCTTGCTGTAGTTTGACTTTCGCTTTCTCGGCCACAAGTTCGGCCAAATAAAGAGTTTCAACTTGGACACGCCGACTGCTGCCTTCGTGGACGTCACGACCACGGGAGAATATATTGGATTCGATGGCACATTTAAGGTATGTGAAGTAAATTCTACCGATGTGTTTTTAAACGATACCCAATGGCAGAAGTGCAATGAATTTTTTTAAAATGTACAATTGTATTATTTTCCAACAGGTGAATACCGCGACCACTTGAGACGTGCCCGGAAGGGGAAGCTTCTGCTTCGCAGAACTTTAGATCGAATTAGTATGCATGATATATATGTGGTTGCCGGAAATTCAAAGATGAAAATATTTCTTACATTAAACCATGGCAAAGAATACATTATTGTCGGACAATGGAAAATGCTTGGTCTATGATTAACATCATAAGAATGGCTTCATCGAAACTACATGATAAAGAGCACGATAAAACATTTTATTCAAAGTTACTGGACCTTCGCCCTTGTCATTGAGTGCACCAATGATTTCAAGTTTTTTCTGGGACTTCAGACGGTCAGTGACTGTACTTATGCACCGCTAATTGAAATACGCTCATTTACAGAAATTGCTTGTCGCCGTTATGCGCGTCGTGATTGGTGAATGCGTCTTTAATAAAACGTTAGAATCTTTATCCAATAAGCCACGAAGATGCATCCCGTTTGTCCGTTGTATCCGGACGCAAGTTATTGCGACAGCGACGTGTTCAGTCGCTTTTGGGACCGTCCATGGGTCGAACAGCTGTCGTACGTTCCAAGCAGGGGCAGCGGTACCTCAGAAACCTTGGTGCGCCCAGAAGCGCTCGTGCGCGCGTCACCATCGAGCACAAACGCTTCGCTTCTCTACCCTCTTTAGAAACAGTTGGAAGGGCTGCAAGAGTTTCTAAGCACTTTTGTCTGTAACTCTGCAAAACAGTCAATCTTTGTGAACGCTCCTACGGTGCCTACTGAAATTACAGTTTCGAAGTGCCTACGACGTCTGCATGGAAAATACGGTAACCACAGATCAGCTAGTTCCTGTTGTCATAAGACACAACGTCGTCGTCACGTCTGTTGGAATCTCGAGACAAGCCGAAGATCACGAATATTGGAAAATCAAACGCTGCCACAGCCAGCTTAAACGTTAACGAACGCTGTCGGTGCCTGAGCAAAAGAGACCTTGCGCCGCGTGAGTGTCGGATTTTTCAGCGTTGCGCGCTTGGAAATATGTCTCTAAATTCGCCGAAGAGCTCTGCAGTGTTATTCTTGAGCATACGCATTTGGGATACGACGACGTAGGCTTGGAAGTTCATGCGCCACTCGCCCCGTCGCTAAACAAAAACAGCCAGCCGGCCCACGGCGCCTCGAGAACAATGCTAGGTGAGCAGCCGCACCGCTAAAGCTTAACAAACTCACCTCTGTGCAGTACATGTAAGAATCGCTGTACAACACTCATAGGCAAGAACACTTAGGCAAGAAGATAGCGAAGTCCTGCTCCGACAGTACAAGTACTGCTTCTTGTTATCATCGCGAACTCGACAAAACCTGCGGCCAAACGTAGTATTATAATTGAAGACTACGCCCGTGCACTCAACGAAAGCCCGTACCAAGCGCCGACGTGAAACGGGAGGCAGTTAACAAGCAAGTCGACCAAATGCTACGCGACGACATCATCCCCAGGAGTCCATGGGCATCTCTCATGGTGTCACTGAAAAAAAAAAGGATGTGATCCTACCTTTCCGTATCGATTATTGTCGCCTGACATTTGAACAAGGGTGCGTATCCTCTCCCACGGATAAATGATGCCCTGGATCGACAGCACAACGCGGAGTGCTTTTCGTCCATGGGCCTCAACACCGGCTACTGGCAAATTGAAGTAGATGTGTGAGACAGAAAATACTGCATTTATAACACCAGGTGGGCTGTTCGAGTTCATGGTCATTTAGTCTTTGATCGGCAGCTGCGACTTCCGAACACGTTAGGCATACAGTACTGGCTGGCTTGAAGGTGCACCCGTGCCTCGTGTACTTAAACGGCCGTCGTTGTTTTTCCCTCAAACTTCTTACACATCAGCTTCAGGCATCCTGAACACATCTGCAATTCAAGAAATGAAGACCTCCGGACTAACTGTGAGGACAGAAAAGTGCCGCTTCTCGTACGAGGAGCTCTTGTTCTTGGTCCACGTCCTAAGCAAATCTGGAGTTCGCCCTGACCCGCAAAAAACAGCTGCCATGACTGCCTTCCCACCGCCCCCCGACAAGAAGGACGTACGCTGATTTCTTGAGTTTTCTGTCTATTACAGACGCTTCGTCAAGGAATTTTTACGGATCGGCGAGCCACTAACTGACCTCGCGAAGGGTGGCGTGGAAGTGGGAGATGGTGAAAGTCGAAGCATTTCAAGAACGGAAACGACGCCTGCAGACCTCTTGTATACTAACGCACTTCAATTACGCCAATACGGAAATCTACACCGGCGAATGCAGCGTAGGACTTGGAGCCGTCCATGTGCAGAGTACTGAAGGACAGGAAATGGTTATCAGTTATGGTAACCGGTCGCTATCCGAGGCCGAGGCCAACTATTTCACAAAAGAAAATGAGTGTCTTGTGACGATCTGGTCTACGTTCCAGTTTCGATGTACTTCTATGACAGGCCCTTCAAAGCTGTGAGAAACCAACATGCCTTGTGTTGGCGAGCTATCTCTAAGGACCCTTCAGGCTAGACGGTGGAATCTCCAACTTCAAATAATCGTCTTTACCGTCGTTTGCAAGTCCAGAAGAAAACACTCTGACGCCGGCTGCCTGTCTTGTGTCCCCGTTGAGCCAACGCACCGGATGACGAAGATGATGACTGCTTCTTTGGAACAATAAGTACCGATAACTCAAAGGCATGATCACCGTTGTTTCGAGGGTATTCAAGCGAACACTGGCGTCGTTTTCCTTTCGAAACGGCATTCTGGGCTCGAATTGGCCGAAACAGTCAATTCGAGCCCAGTACCTTCTCGTGGTGCGTTCGTCATTACGACCAGAAGTCAATCAAGCCCAACATCACGACCCGAGAGCAGGAAACCTGAGTTTTTCCCGCACGTTCGCAAGAAGAACAAAGGAATAGTTCTACTCATCGTGCGTTGCCGCCAGGTCGCTCGCTACTTAAGGACATGACACCACCAACAAGACCAGCAGGCTTTCTTCAGCCGATTGAGCCACCACGGCGACCATTCCTCAAAATAGGGATGTACAGACTTTTGGCAGTTCTCAACGTCTAATTGTGGAAAAAAAACGGATCACCGTAGCATCCGACTACCTCACGCGCTATGCCGAAACAAGAGCCCTGTCCAAAGGCAGTGCTGCCACGGTAGCCAAGAGCTTCATTGAGAACATCGCCCTTCGTCATGGCGCCCCACAGGTCCTGATAACCGAGAGGCATAACCTTGACTTCGACATAAGACGGGCTATCTCGGAATGCAGCCCGACAAGCCACCGCCGGACCACCGCCTACCAACCACAGACCAATGGCCTCATCCACCGTATGAAGAAGACCATCGCTGACATGCTGACCATGTACGTACGTAGAAGACAAGAAGTGTAATGCCGTCCTTCCGTACGTGACTTTCGTATGCAACAAGGCCGTGCAAGAAACAACCCAGATGGCGCTATACAAGTTGGACTACAGAAGAAACCGGGCAACGACCCTCGACATCATGGTACCCAATATCACTGACGAAGACCTCGGCGTACGTTACTGTGAACCATCAGCGCACAAAGACGCCAGACAACTCGCCCGTTTGCTCATCAACCACCAGCAAAAGACTTACAGCCATCGTTGGGATCTTCGAGGAGGCTTCGTGGAATAGCAGCTCGGCGACCGCGTGTGTCCGGACGCCAATACGCCAACCCTGACTTAGCGAGAGTTTTCATCGACGATACATCGGGCCATAGACGGTTCCTTTGACGTCTCGCTCCACTCGACTGTGAAGTTGTCCCGAAGGCACGACGGATTCCTGAGCGGTGCCGGGCACGCCCGAGGTCGTGCGTATAGTGCACCCTAAGCCCCTTTATGCGCGTCAAGGAACCTGGGGACTCCAGTTTCTGCTTGCTTTATTTTAAATGAGAAGCATTTCTCAGCGAACTTCGCCGACTTTCAGCGTATCTATCTATCTATCTATCTATCTATCTATCTATCTATCTATCTATCTATCTATCTATCTATCTATCTATCTATCTATCTATCTATCTATCTAGCCACCTACAACTATGTGCTCTCGAGACCGTATCGTTAATGGGATTTAGACTAAATTTGGTATGGCATAATATTACTCCATAAGGAACGTGAATGACCGGTCATATGAAAATGATGAATAATTTCTCATGAACGGAATGCGGTCGTTTCCTTAACTCATGCGGTCGTTTCCTTAACTTGATATATCCGAAAACCGGTAGACATTTCTGCTTGACCAACATAAACAACACGTAGCAGTATGAAAATCATGACGTGCATGTCTTGTACAACATGTTTTACATCCCACGCTCATGGTGCGCTGAGAGCCGTTTCGCTAGCTTGATATACACCAAATTTGGTATTGCGTGATGTGGCTGTATGACAAACATAAATGACAAGTGAAGGAAAGAAGTGTAAATTTCAGGGCTCGTTTGCTTTGTTAACCACAATATTCATGAGAACTAACGACAATGACGTCAAGGAAAGTATGGGGCATGTTATTAGAAGTAATTGTAATGTAAATGTGAAGAAAGAATAGTGTGAGACAGAAAAGCGATAGGAACGACAAGATAACTTGCCGGTGGCAAGTTATCCTTTTGTTTCGCCACATGTGCATTACAATTACTTCTAATAACATGCCCTATACTTTCCTTGGCGTCAGTGTCTGTTAGTTTTGATTAATATTTTGTTTAACAAAGGAAACGAGCCCTTAAACTTACACTTCTTTCATTCATTCATAGGGAGGGTCTAGTTCTGGCAGACTTGATGCTTTCAGGTGGTATGCGATTGATTATTAGTCAGCTTCCAGCTCGCAATAACATCATGTGCTACGTGACGCAAAACAGGCAAAAAAGAGTGTTCCACACTCGCTGTAATGGCAACAGGCGGCGCTGACTTACGCTCGCAGGTTTAAATGTACATATATACCCTATAAAGTGGACGCAGGGATGACCTCCACCGTAGCTAAGTGGTAGAGCATCGGACGCGTTATTCGAAGGTCGCAGGTTCGGACTCTGCCGGTGGCAAGTTACTTTTTGTCCACGTTTCCTTGTTTACATTTACATTACAATTACTTCTAATAACATGTCATATACTTTCCTTTGCGTCATTGTCTGTTAGTTCTCATTAAGAAATTACAAGCGGTAATATGTAGGCTAAATCATGACATGTCACGTACAGCATGACTTGCATGCCACGCTCATGGCGCGCTCGCCGCCGTTTCGCTGTCTTGATATACACCACAATTGTTATTGCGTAACTTGAGTGTATGAAAAAACATAAGTGGCAGGCGGTAACACGAAAATCATGAAACGCATATCATATGCAACGTGATTTACATGCCACGCTCATAGTGCGCCGATGGCCATTTCCCTGGCTTGATATACACTAAATTTCGTATTGCGTGACGTGACAGTACGTCAAACATAAATGAGAAGTTGTAATATGGAAATCATAATATGCCATTTGCAACATGACTTGCATACCACGCTCATGGCACGCTGGCGGACGTATCGCTAGCTTGATATACACTAAATTTGGTATTTTTCAGATTTCGATGCACGTTTATGTCTTATTTTGATGTATTCAGGTTTCACTCACAAAACCTGTTGCCGATGCTCGGCGCGGACCGCGATGCAATGATTGGGAAGCTTGACAATTATTTGAGATCATTCTGCTAAGATGATCCATAATAATTGAGATCATCTTAACTTGACGATTCACAGGACGCAAATCGTCAAGTTTATTCGTGGTCTTTTGCGAGCACCAGCGTTAACGCTAGACTCTTCAATGCCGTATGTATAAATCTCAACACGCGTTACCACTGATTAGATTAGTAGGCGGCCGACGCTGTTCACGGCTCTATGAGTGCACTGCTTGAATTGCTTTTATTTATTACTAGACCTTTCATTATCGGGCCAGGAGTTCGCCCAAATGAAGATATCCATATATTCGAGTCCTGCTAGAGCCTTCTTAACCGTCACTGCCACGGGACAATATCTCGGATACTATTCACAAATGTCACTCTAATTGTAAAGTTTTATTTACCCTGCGTCGTTTACCGTTCAGTAAACGCAATTGCGCAACATATGCTGGTGATTTGCCAATAAGTGTCATTTGAGCTCATCAAACTAGAGGAGTCGCAAATGTAGGAGAAATTCTAATTTGGATGTCATGTTCTTGGTCATCTTCCCGAAAAATCATAACAATGTCGTAATTCTTGCAAAATAAAACAAGCGGCTTTTCGCAAAGCTCTGTCGCTGAAGAAAGAAAAACAACGGCAATATCTCTGGATTGACAACTGCCAAATTAAAGCCAGAAAGTCGAACGATAACCGCGTTTCCCGCATTTCTTCAGAAGAAGACCTGTCTGTTTTCCAGCAGACCGGCTAAGCCTTTCTCATAGCTTCCTTGTCCAACAGTTCAGCGCGTATCTGACGTTTTTTTTCGTTTCTTTTTATTTATTTATTTCTTTTTTTTTCATCACAATGTATTTTACAACGAATCAACTTCAGCAGTTTTGCCGTGGTCAATATTTGCCTGTCGTTCACTTCAACGCGCGTAGTCTCAAAAAAAACTTCGATAGCATACATGCATTTCTGTCGTCATATCACTTGAACTTTTCTTTTGATTTGCGTCACTGAGACGTGGCTGTCAACTCACGACAAAAATATGTTCTGTTTCCCATCATACGTTCCCGAGTATTGTCATCGTTCATCCGGCAGTCATGGCGGTGAAACTATATTCGTATCTTCGTCGATTCCATACCAAAGAAGGCATGATCTTAGCCTTTGTATTGAAAATACTGAGTCCGTGTGGATTGAAATTGCTAACCCGGCTTTGCCATCAAGCGATATTAAGGCAATCATAGGGTGCATATATCGTTCACCGTCATCATCTGTTCCCGATTTCTGTTCATCACTTACTTCCATTTTCGACAAATTATCACTTGAAAATAAGAATGTTGTTATCATTTGTGATATAAACATCAACCTTCTCGATATCAGTAGTTCAGCTTATTCTGATTACACTGCGTGCTTTCTAGGATTTGGCTACGAATCCCTAATCACTGTTCCCACTAGATGTGTACTTGGTGCTTCTTGTTCTTTAATCGATCATGTGTTGTCAAATTTTATTCCAACAAACGACTGTGGCGTCCTTGAAGTCAGCTTAACTGACCACTACCCCGTATTTTGTCGCTTTGAATGTGTCATGCCAAATCAGCTAAGCTCATTTCAAAAAAATATATTGTCACGTGGTCGTGACGTCGACGAAGGCAGTAGGCAGTAGTCCAAGATGAAACACTCTATTTGGGCTGAACTTGTGGCCGGTAAACTGAAGGTGAGATTACAGCAATAAACGCTGGCACTGATAGCGGCGAACAGAGCGTCGGCCGTCGATCAACTGTACATCGTTGGAACGCGCCGGCTTTTATAACGCACGCGTCGAACATTCCAGCCTTGTCACTAGTCGTCGCGCAAGCTGTGGAACAATCTTGAGTGTTAGCGTCTTGCGTGCAATCTTAACAGAATGATCTACAACAAGCGAGAAGCTTCGGGAACAATAAGGCGCGGTCTGCGCCGAGTACTGTTGATAGTCTCTGTGGGCGGAAACCGAATACAGTGAAAGAAACGCGCGTGGCAATGCCCCCTTCTGAAAACGCATCGTCCCGATGCTTAGAACAGAACACATGGTAAAAATACGTGCAACAATAAATAACGACAATAAATCAAGAAAGTTCAATAAACAATACGCACAAGCAAGAAAGTCCAATGAAAGAAAAAAAAGAAGTACAGTCCTCAGGTTCACTACCGCGCGTAAAACGGCTTGAGGCGCACGACATGGACGACTTCAGGTCGCGCACGGCGCCGTTGAGAGTTCGAAATGCCGTCGGGGACAACCTCGTAGTCGAGTGTGCCGAGACGTCGAAGCACCCTATACGGTCCGAAGTATCGTCCAAGGAGCTTTTCACTGAGTCCACGTCGTCGTATCGGCGTCCACACGCAAACGCGGTCGCCGGGCTGGTATTCCACAACCGTCGTCGAAGATTGTAGCGGCGGCTGTCAGTCGTCTGCAGATTTTTGATCCGCAGGCGGGCGAGCTGTCGTGCTTCTTCGGCGCGCTGTAGGTAGGCGGTTACGTCGATGTTTTCCTCGTCGGTCACGTTTGGTAACATGGCGTCGAGCGTCGTTGCCGGGCTCCGTCCGTAGACCAACCTGTATGGCGTCATCTGCGTCGTTTCTTGCACGGCCGTGTTGTATGCGAAGGTCACGTACGGAAGGATGGCGTCCCACGTCTTGTGTTCGACGTCGACGTACATGGCCAGCATGTCGGCGATGGTCTTATTTAGACACTCGGTCAGGCCGTTGGTCTGTGGGTGGTAGGCGGTGGTCCGGTGGTGACTTGTTTGGCTGTACCTCAGGATCGCCTGAGTTACGTCAGCAGTAAAGGCCGTACCTCTGTCGGTAATGAGGACCTCTGGGGCGCCATGACGCAGTACGATGTTCTCGACGAAGAACTTTGCTACCTCGGCGGCACTGCCGTTGGGCAGGGCCCTTGTCTCGGCGTAGCGGGTGAGGTAGTCAGTAGCTACGACGATCCATTTGTTTCCGGAATTCGACGTCGGGAACGGCCCCAGTAAGTCCATGCCGATTTGCTGGAACGGCCGGCGAGGCGGCTCGATGGGCTGCAGAAGTCCGGCTGGCCTAGTCGGTGGTGTCTTCCGTCGCTGACAATCTCGGTAAGTCCTCACGTAGTGGATGACGTCGGCAGTGAGGCGAGGCCAGTAGTACTTTTCTTGTATCCTTGCCAGCGTACGGGAAAATCCAAGGTGTCCAGCCGTCGGGTCGTCATGCAAAGCATGCAGAACTTCTGGACGTAATGCCGAAGGTACTGCGAGGAGGGAGGCGGCCCGAAGTGGCGAGAAGTTTTTCTTTAGAAGAACGCCGTTGCGCATGAAAAACGACTCCAGTCCTCGTTTGAATCCCTTTGCAGCCACAGTGGCTTTGCCCTCGAGGTATTCCATAAGGCCCTTGAGTTCCGGATCGGCGCGCTGTCGCTCGGCGAAGTCGTCGGCACTTATGGTTCCCAGGAAGCCGTCATCATCCTGGTCGTCCAACGGCGGTGGGTCGACGGGGGCACGAGACAGGCAGTCGGCGTCAGAGTGTTTTCTTCCGGACTTGTAAACGACGGTAATGTCGAATTCTTGAAGTCTCAGGCTCCACCGTGCGAGGCGACCAGAAGGGTCTTTCAAGTTAGCTAGCCAACACAAGGCGTGGTGGTCACTCACAACTTTGAAGGACCTGCCGTAAAGGTAGGGGCGAAACTTTGATGTAGCCCAGATGATGGCGAAGGAACTCCTTTTCTGTTGTGGAGTAGTTGGCCTCTGCCTTTGATAGCGACGGCTACCATAACTAATGACCCTCTCCAGTCCGTCAGTCCTCTGCACAAGAACGGCGCCGAGTCCTACACTGCTTGCATCGGTGTGTACTTCTGTTTCGGCGTATTCGTCGAAATGCGCAAGTAACGGAGGCGTTTGCAGGCGTCGTTTTAGTTCCTGAAATTCTTCCTCCGGCGGCGTTTCCCACTTGAACTCGACGTCGGTCCTGGTGAGGTTAGTGAGAGGCTCGGCGATGCGGGCGAAGTTTTTAACGAACCGCCTGTAAGAGGCACACAAGCCGAGAAATCGACGCACGGCCTTCTTGTCGGTGGGTGGCGGGAAAGCAGCGATGGCGGTTGTCTTTTGCGGGTCGGGTCGTACTCCGGATTTGCTTATCACGTGGCCCAAGAACAAAAGTTCTTCGTACGTGAAGCGGCACTTCTCTGGCTTGAGAGTGATTCCGGAGGTCTTGATTGCTTGAAATACAGCTGCAAGGCACCGGAGGTGTTCGTCGAACTTTGAGGAAAATACAACGATGTCGTCCAAGTACACAAGGCAAGTCTGCCACTTCAGACCGGCCAGTACAGTATCCATAACGCGTTCGAATGTCGGGGGGGGCCGAGCAAAGTCCAAAAGGCATGACCTTGAACTCGAACAGGCCGTCTGGTGTTATGAAGGCCGTCTTTTCTCGGTCTCTCTCGTCGACTTCAATTTGCCAGTAGCCTGTCTTGAGGTCCATCGACGAAAAGTACTTCGCGTTGTGGAGTCGATTCAGAGCGTCGTCTATCCGTGGGAGGGGGGTACACGTCCTTCTTTGTGATCTTGTTCAGGCGACGATAGTCGACACAGAAACGTAGCGTTCCGTCCTTCTTCTTCACCAACACCACGGGAGACGCCCAGGGACTCTTGGACGGCTGGATTATGTCGTCGCGTAGCATTTCGTCGACTTGTTTCCCTTATGGCCTCGCGTTCTCGCGTCGAAACTCTGTACGGGCTCTGACGGAGCGGCCTGGTCCTTTCTTCTGTTATGATGCGATGTTTTGCGACCGGGGCCTGCCGAATTCTTGACGAGGATGAAAAACAGTCCTTGTATTGCAGGAGCAGAGCTCTGAGCTGTTCTTGTTTATGCGTCGGAAGGCTCGCGTTAACGTCGAAAGCTAGTTGATCTTGGTGCGTCATAGCAGGTTCGGTAGACTCGGGGAGGGCGAAAGCGTTGCTGGCTTCCACTATTTCTTCGATGTAGGCAACCGTCGTGCCTTTGCTCACGTGCTTGTACTCGTTGCTGAAGTTCGTGAGCGTAAGTGATGCCTTCCTGCTTGCAGCTCGGCTATTCCTCTGGCTACGCAAATCTGGCGGTTGATCAACAGGTGCTGGTCGCCTTCAACGACGCCTTGCATATCTGTTGATTTATTAGTGCCGACGGAAATGCTGACGCTGGAGCGAGGGGGGAATTGTGACTTGGTCTTCCAGCACATTTAAGGTGTGCTTTCCCTGACGGCGTATGCGGCGGTAGTGCTTTTTCAGTGGATTACGTTATCGACTTGGATCGAAGATTGATTACTGCACCATGAAGGCTAAAGAAGTCCATACCAAGGATGACGTCTCTGGAGCAACGCTGTAGGACTAAGAAGCTTGCTGGATAAATCCGGTCGTTGATGGACACTCTCGCTGTGCAGATTCCTGCCGGCGTTACTAGGTGGCCTCCAGCTGTCCGGATCTCAGGGCCTTCCCAAGAAGTCCTTACTTTCTTCAACTTCACGGCGAACGTCCCACTGATGACGGAATAGTCGGCTCCGTTGTCGACGAGAGCTGTGACGCTGTGGCCGTCGATGAGAACGTCGAGGTTGCTAGTTCGTCGCCTGGCGTTGCGGTTGGGTCGCGGCGTCGGGTCACGGCTACGACGGTTTGTACTGCTGCTTCGATGTTGCCTCGTCAGATCTTCTGCAGGCCGCGGAGTTTCGACGTCAGGGCTGCGTTCGGGTTGCGGCGGGTTCTTGAGGTCTCGTCACGGCGTCGTCGTCGGCGGCGGAGGATCTGTGTTCCGGTGAGGTAGTCATCGATGTCGCGAGGCCGTTCGCCTGGCTGCGGACGCGGCGCGTTGACGGCGAATCCGCGTAGCCCCATCTGTCGGTACTGGCAGCGGCGGTAAGTATGTCCGGCTTCCCCGCAGTGGTAGCAGAGCGGGCGGTTTTCAGGGGCCCGCCAAATGTCGGTTTTTCTTCGGGCGTAGCGCTGGCCGGCAGGTGGACGGTATGGCGTCGATGGCGGTGGCGGCGGTGTCTGGCAGCGGAAATGCGGCCTTGCGGCCTCTTGACGTGGGCGTGGAGGGGGGGCGGCGTGTCGGGCTACAGCAGCGTAGCTCATGGCTTGCGGCTGAGGATGTGACGGTTCAGTGGTTCCCAGCGAGTGCTGGATTTCTTCTCGAACAATGTCGGCGATCGAGGCAACTTGGGGCTGCGAGGACGGCAACAATTTCTGCAGCTCCTCCCGCACGATCGCTCGGATCGTTTCGCGTAGGTCGTCGGATCCGAGGGCGTGAACAGCTGCGCTTTCTTGCATCGATCGGCGATTGTACTGGCGGGTGCGCATTTCCAACGTCTTCTCGATCGTCGTAGCCTCCGAGACAAATTCTTGGACTGTTTTGGGTGGGTTCCGCACCAGCCCAGCGAAGAGCTCTTGCTTCACCCCTCGCATGAGCAAACGGACCTTCTTCTCCTCGGTCATGTCAGGGTCGGTATGGCGGAAGAGACGGATCATCTCTTCCGCAAAGATTGTGACGTTTTCGTTCGGTAGCTGTGCCCGTGTTTCCAGCAAAGCGGCGGCTTTTTCCTTTCGCACGACGCTTGCGAACGCGTTGAGAAAGCTGGCCCGGAAGATGTCCCAAGTTGTAATGGTGGGCTCCCTGTTCTCGAACCAGGTCCTTGCGGCGTCCTCCAGGTAGAAGTACACATGACGCAGCTGGTCCTCGGAGCTCCAGTTGTTAAATGCCGAGACCCTTTCGAATGTCTCGAGCCAGGTTTCAGGATCTTGACTTGGCGATCCATACAAGGTCGGCGGCTCCTTCAGTTGCCGGAGCAGGATGGGTGCAGACGGCGCAGGGGCTGTCATCATCGCTGCGGCCGAGGTCAGGGTCTTGGTCTTCCCGGGCTTTTCAGGGAGAGGCTCGTACTCTGGCGGTAGACCTTGTCGCCTGCGGCTGGCTCGCTGCTCAGCGTTGGCGTCGATGTCCTTTTCACGGTGTGGGCTTGGCTCACAGCTGGAGGGGGGCGTTCGGTACATGGACCGGGAAGCACCTCCAACAGATGTCACGTGGTCGTGACGTCGACGAAGGCAGTAGGCAGTAGTCCAAGATGAAACACTTTATTTGGGCCGAACTTGTGGCCGGTAAACTGAAGGTGAGATTACAGCAATAAACGCTGGCACTGATAGCGGTGAACAGAGCGTTGGCCGTCGATCAACTGTACATCGTTGGAACGCGCCGGCTTTTATAACGCACGCGTCAAACATTCTAGCCTTATCACTAGTCGTCGCGCAAGCTCTGAAACAATCTTGAGTGTTAGCGTCTTGCGTGCAATCTTAACAGAACGATCTACAACAAGCGAGACGCTTCTGAAACAATAAGGCGCGGTCTGCGCCGAGTACTGCTGATATTCTTTGTGGGCGGAAACCGAATACAGTGAAAGAAACGCGCGTGGCAATATTTCATAAAACAAGTTTTTTCAAACATGTTGAAGCCATAGATTGGTCTTTTTTAGAGCTGCTCAGTGACCCAGAAGCCGCTTTTAATTCTGTTTCATCTGCCGTGAAAAAGTGCTTCGACGAGTCTACTAGCTTTGTCAAATGCCGCAAGAACTTTCCGGCTCCACACAACCCATGGCTCACAGCTGGCTTAATGAAGAGCTTGCGAAGTAAAGATAATTTATATAAAAAAGCTAAAAAAACGGCCTTTCAATGCTGCCCTGCGATCGCGGTATAAGAAGTACTGCAGCATACTTAATAACGTCCTGAAAGAAGCTAAAAGGGTTCATTATACTAACAGGATACTTAATGCTGGTAATAGCAGCAAAGAACAATGGAAAACAATTAATTCATTTCTAAACAGATCATTAGATGCGCCCGCTATAACTGAATTACATACACCAGAGGGTGTGCTTAGGAACGCAGACGATATTGCAAACGCCTTCAACAAATACTTCTGTGCCAACACACCCTTCTTGCCTCTTAATTACCAACCAACATCCAGGGAATGCCTTCAATCATTTTACCTTTTTCCAACAGGCCCAGATGAAGTGGAGGAAATAATTAATCGCATGAAACTAACAAGTGCTGGTCTCGATAACATTAAGCCTGTTCACTTGAAATGCATCTCCCATATCATCTCGACCCCATAGCCCATATCATTAACCTTATGTTCAAAACTGGCATGTTTCCATCACAGCTTAAAAAAGGCCAAGCTAATTCCAGTCTTTAAAAAAGGGGACAGAACTTCTCTTGGTAACTACCGACATATTGCCATTCTTTCACCATACAGCAAAATCATAGAGAAGTGTATTGAAAAACGATTATCACAATATCTAACAAAATTTTCTATTTTATCCACACAATAATTTGGTGTTCATGCAGGCTATTCGACAGATTTCGCACTACTCTCTTTTACTGATTACATTAAACACGCGCTTGACTCGGGTTGTTTTGCCGCTGCTCTGTTGATTGACCTTTCTAAAGCCTTTGATTCCATAGTTCATAATATATTATTAACCAAACTTAACTCAATAGGTGTGGTAGGTAGTGCGCACGAGCTGATAAATAACTATTTGTCTAACAGACAGCAAGCTGTCTGTATTTCCAACATCCTTTCCACTTTTAAATCTATTGACAAAGGTGTCCCGCAAGGATCTATACTGGGCCCGCTTTTATTTTTAATTTATATTAATGACCTAACTGCTAATATAACACACAGTCAACCTTTTTTGTATGCCGACGATACAACAATAGTCGCTAGTGACACATCCATCGACGCACTAACTAATAAATTGTCCACTGACTTCAGTAACATTGATGACTGGTGCAATACTAATGGTTTAGTAATTAATGCCAATAAAACACAGTTCATTGTCTTCCACTGAAGTCATAGCACTCTTTCACCTACACCTGTTATAACTATAAACGGCCACAGGCTTCTTAGTACTAATAAGTGCACATTTTTGGGAGTGGACCTGGGTGCTCATCTCAAGTACACTAACCACATTTCACATATAAGGCAGAAGATACATCATGGTATTAGAGTATTAATTAAAGCACGACCATTCTTCAACCTGCAGACATTGCTTAAACTGTACTACGCCTTCATCCACAGTCATATTACGTACTGTATCACGTCATGGGCGAATACCTATTCAGCGCACATCCTTCCACTTCAACGCCTCCAAAACCAAGTCATTCGCATCTTAACATTCAGTTCACCGATCAGCTGCGCATCCTCACTTCTTCAGCAGCATGGAATACTAACCGTATGTAATTTATTCAAGTATAAACTAGGAATTCTTGTTTTTAAATGTGTTAACGGTACGGTACCATAAGAGCCGACGTTTTCGAAAAATTACATTTCTTGAACTCTAATCCCACTTGGTTTGCCTCAAACAACAACTTCTTACAACTTCATGTACGTACTAACTACGGCAAACATACAGCCACATTTGCAGCTATAAAAATCTGGAACTTAATACCACTCAGCACTAAACAATTACCATTAGGAGCGTATAAAAAAGAGCTTGTTCATATTATTGTTCACTCATAAGTAATTCCTCATTTCTATATATTCATTTCATTAAGTTTAGAATCATTACTGGGGGGCGCTACTGTTGTATTTATTTTTCATATACGTTTGCGTTGTTTCCATATCTATCTATAATTACTTACCGTTGTTCAATTGCCATTTTTACTGCCATTTTTGTTGCATGTTTGCGTCGTTTATATTACTAAGTATAGTTACTTAACGATGTCTTATTGCTATTTTTACTGCCATTTTTATTGTACGTTTGCGTTGCTTCTATAACTATGAATAATTATTTAACGCTGTCTTGTTGCCATTTTTGCACTTATAAACATGTAATTTTCCGTCAGGAGGTCCCCTTTCA
Organism: Rhipicephalus appendiculatus; assembly: GCA_030522465.1. NCBI lineage: Eukaryota > Metazoa > Arthropoda > Arachnida > Ixodida > Ixodidae > Rhipicephalus > Rhipicephalus appendiculatus. Next base: position 28,985 of record JALIZH010000704.1, read on the forward strand.
GCCATGTGCTATGGGACCTCCTTCTGTATATTCTACCTCATTGTGTTTATATCTTTGGTACGAATAAAATATTTTGATTGATTTGATTGATTGAAACAATGGCTTGCAGCATCAAGTTCCTAACAGGGCAAACGCTTCAAAGAAATACCCGGCTACATCTATTCAGTCGCCTAAATTGAAGGAGCCATCTCTGCAATGCAGTCATCTGCATGAAGGGCTGGAACATACTGGTCCACCTGCTCCATACGATGATGATGATGTATGGTGTTTAATGGCGCAAGGGCCATTTGATGGCCAAAGAGCGCCAGGCAATGTGGCAAGAGATGTGTACAATGATTATGGTAAGGGGCTGTATAAGGGCCTTAAAATTCCTCGCGGTAAGGCGGGTAAAACATAAGTATTAAAATAATGAGAGTGACGTGAAGTGTGTGTAGTGAGAATGATTGGCGAGTGGTCGTGATAAAACTATCATGGGGATATATTGCCACGCGCTATTCTTATTTTCACTTTTTGTTGTATTCGGTTTTCGCCCACAGAGACCTTCAGCAAAGCTCAGCTCAAACAGCGCCTTATTGTTCTAGAACCTTCGCGATTATTGTAGATCGTTTTGTTAAGATTGCACGCAAGACGCGACCACTCGAGATTATTCCAGAGCTTGCGCGATGACCTGTGATAAGGCTAGAATGTTCGACGCGTGATGCATAAAAGCCGGCACGCTCCAACGATGTTCAGTTTGATCGACGGCCGACGCTCCGTTCGCCGCTATCAGTGCCAGTGTGTATTGCTGTAATCTGACTTTACGTTTACCGGCCACAAGTTCGGCCTAATAAACAGTTTCATCTTGAACATACCGACTGCTGCTTGGGTCAACGTCACGACCACGTGACATCTGGTGGACGTGCTTCACGGCCCATGTACCGAACGCCCCCCCCTCAAGCCGTATTACGCGCGTTAGCAAACCTGAGGACTGCACATATTGCTTAATTATTGTACGTTCTTTCTTTATTGTTGTGATTTATTGTTGCATGCATTTTCCCCGTGTTATGTTTTAAGCATCGGGACGATGCCTTTTCAGAGGGGGCCACTGCCACGCGCTATTCTTATTTTCACTTTTGTTGTATTCGGTTTTCGCCCACAGAGACCTTCAGCAAAGCTCAGCTCAAACAGCGCCTTATTGTTCTAGAACCTTCGCGATTATTGTAGATCGTTTTGTTAAGATTGCACGCAAGACGCGACCACTCGAGATTATTCCAGAGCTTGCGCGATGACCTGTGATAAGGCTAGAATGTTCGACGCGTGATGCATAAAAGCCGGCACGCTCCAACGATGTTCAGTTTGATCGACGGCCGACGCTCCGTTCGCCGCTATCAGTGCCAGTGTGTATTGCTGTAATCTGACTTTACGTTTACCGGCCACAAGTTCGGCCTAATAAACAGTTTCATCTTGAACATACCGACTGCTGCTTGGGTCAACGTCACGACCACGTGACAATATGGATTCAGCACGAGTGCCTCGTCAACGCCCTTGGTCCAAGGACCAGGAGGCCACCTGCTCCATACGAGTATGTTGATTCCCAAAGTACAGGAGTACAAAAGAACAAATGGGCGACCATACAAATAAGGTCGGAACTTCGTAAGGACCCAGATGATTGCCAGGAATCCTTTCTCCGTGATGGTGTAATTGGTCTCGGCTTTTATAAGCGTACCGCTTGCATACGCCACGACGTATTCCCTGGAACCCTGGTTTGCGCTGCGCAAGGACAGTGCCGAGGCCAACACCACTGGCGTCCGTATGCACCTCTGTAGGGGCCGTAGGGTCGTAGTGGCGTAGTATGGGAGGCGACGTCAACAAACGACGGAGCGTTGCAAAAGCGTCGTCGCACTTTGACGACCACGAATGGAGAGGCCCGTTACTTCCGAGGAGGTTCGTCAGCGGCGATATGATAGTCGCGAAGTTCAGAATGAAGCGCCGAAAGTAGGAACACAGTCCTACGAAACTGCGCAGTTCCTTGACGGATGTCGGCTTGGGGAACTCGGTCACGGCCCAAAGCTTGGCTGGATCGGCGAGAGTTCCGTCCTTGGACACGACGTAGCCGCTTATTGTCAACTGCCGTGCTGCAAATCGGCACTTCTTTAGGTTCAGTTGCAGACCGGCGTCACACAAGCGCGTCAAAACATGCCGCAGGCGTTGAAGATGCGTGGAGAAGTCCGGAGCGAAAACGACGACGTCGTCGAGGTAGCACAGGCACATGTGCCATTTCAGGTTGCGCAGAACGGTATCCATCATGCGCTCAAAGGTGGCGGGCGCATTGCACAGCCCAAACGGCATGACGTTGAATTCGTACAAGCCGTCGGGCGTGACAGAGGTGGTCTTCGGTCGGGCGTCCTCAGCCATAGGTACTTGCCAGTACCCTGAGCGCAAATCGAGAGATGAAAAGAATTCTGCTCCTTGCAGGCTGTCAATCGCGTCGTCTATTCGCGGTAGTGGATACACATCCTTACTGTGCTAGAAACCCGTACCGTTTTAGTATTTAAACTTCGAAAAACCTGACTGCAATTCGGTGCGAGTTAGTTGTTTGGGTGCTTTGTGTTATCTGCTTGCTTGATTTTGCTCTGGAAAACACCGTTATACAAGAGTTTTGATAAGCAGTTTATACACGAGGCTTTCATAGGCGAAGCCAGTTATTTCTTGTGACTGCACCATTGTGGCTATACTCATCACAGAAGGCGCTCAGATCACATCAAATAACTTTATTAGGCGCCCTGCGAATAGGGTGGGATGGGCCTGGATCCCGCCTAGGCTTCGGCCAAGGGTTGCTGGCCCTTGGCGGCTTCCTCGGCTCGCTCGACGGCCCATAGTTGTTGCTCCAGGTCCGAGCTGAGCAACGCAGACTCCCAGCGCGCGCGGAGGCTGTCGCTGTTTAAGGCTGCATCATGGTTATTGTTTATTGTGCCTGTACATCTCCATAGTATGTGCTCTAAGGTGGCTCTAGAGTCGCAATGTCTGCACTTGTCTGTCGTGTATATATCTGGGTGTATTATGTGCATGATAGCTGGACTCGGGCAGGAACGAGTTTGTAACTACCGCCATTCGACAGACTGTTTCTTGCTCAATTTCGGGTGAGGCGGGGAAAATGTAAGTTTCTGCAATCTATGGTGTGCTGTAATTTCGTTATATTCGTGTGGTTTCGTGTGGTCACTCTATCTTCCCACTCGTCGGCATTTCCTGAGGCAGGACTAGCCAATGCTCGGTCTGTAAGCCCTCGAGCCATGTTGTGCGCTGCCTCATTGCTACCGTCTGATAGTGTGTGCGCGGGTGTCCAAATGAGATGGACACTTTTTTCTTGATTAATACCTGGTTTTAGAATCTGTAGTGCCTCAGGCGAGATTCTACCATTTGCGAAGTTTGTTATCGCCGTCGGCGAATCACTGACTATTACATCCGCTTGTGTTTGTGCTATGGCTAACGCGATAGCTATTTCCTGTGCGGTTTCTACGTTTGGCGTACGGACGGTAGAACTCGTTAAACATTTTCCCTCATTATTTATAACCACGGCTGTGTAGGCGCGCTTGTGTCTGTATCTAGCTGCATCTACGAATACGGTGTCCATGCTGTTACCAAATTTCCTTTGTATATCGCGGGCCCTGCTTTCCCGTATGCCCTGATGGTGGGCGGGATGCATATTCTTGGGTATAGGAAGGACGGTTATCACGCCTCTAATGTGTCTGGGCATATCTTCTTTGACGCCATGCTGAGTGTGATACGCAATACCTAGCCGATTCAATATTTGCCTGCCTGTTTTAGTTTTGGATAGGCGTTCGTATTGTGCGATGCGCTGTGCCTCCATTAACTCATCCAGTGTATTGTGTAGACCTAGCTGCAGAAGACTATCGTTGCTAGTGGTGATGGAGGGTCCTATTGCTTGCTTGTAAATTTTCCTGATTAAACAGTCTAATTTGTATCGTTCTGATGAGTGCCTTCGTAGGTACGATGCTACGTAAACTATTCTACTTATTACGAACGCTTGGACTAGTAAAAGTAAATGGGCTTCTTTCATTCCGCGCTCTTCACAATATATTCAAGAAGCCTTATTTCCAGCTCTCTGTATTTTTTTTCTTCTCACTACGGAACATCAATATATACTACGTCAGTTGTTTTCAAAGGCACGACGAAAGCTGTAAAACATACCGAAAGGGCAATGAACTAACCATCTTTGTACTCGATAGTTCCGATGTCGTAGCGGAAGTCTTCGGGCGACGATAACATACTCTGCGGTAGTATGAAAATCGGAAAATATGAGTTCCTGCTTGCACCTTAGGAAGAAAATATTTATACAGGGTGTTTTTTTTGTTTGTTTGAAAGAGTACATGTTCTTTTAATAAAAGTGAACTCGACCTTGAGGCGGAAATACTTTGCCGCAATTAAGAATGCACTCTTGCGACTAAATGACAAAAATTTGTTCATTAACTTTTTAATTATTGACTTAAGGGCAGTTCTTTATACTACAAAGTTGTAGTGCGTGCCTATTTATGACATACCTACTTTATAAAGTCACGGATTTTGCACGTTGTTCGAGATATTCACCAACGAACTTGAAGGGCGAAATTGATCGTGCAAGGCGCGCACGAAGCGCGACCGTTGTGCTACGTCAGACCGGGACTACCTGTTACATGGGAGTGAAAAAATTTGAATGACGGCGCGCCGCGGCCGCGTGTTTTCGTGAAAAGCTGCAAGTCATATCACTGTGTCGCCGCATCGCCTTTCTTTTGCGCGTAGTGTTTCGTGCTTATCTTTTTTGATGAAATTCGCATTGCAAAACGGGACTAGCAACCTTTTCATTATCGGGGAAGCATAAAACTTCGGGGCGGCCACTGCGGCGCTTCTTCTTGCAGACAGTAGAAATATTTCTTCGTGCCCCTTTATAGTTTAAGAAAGAAATGAATGTGCACCAACTATGCCACGCAAACATTAAGCTGGGGAGGTATTCTCGATGTGTCCACCTAGTGGACACGTCCGCTTCGGCGGAGTCCATTCAGTTATTCGAAAAAATGGTAAGCCGTGACGTCATGCCGCTCTTGACCACGTCGATGCACCGAACACGCCAGCACGTTCTTAGCGTAAAGGAAAAAAAAAATTGGGGGGACCCTTAAGCTTCGCCTTTAAGAGTTGAACGGGATAGCGATATCCTGTCCCTAGTGCGTACTTCAATCCCTTAATGCACACTATGTCATGCTTAGCATGCTTTAAACCACGAGCAATTATGCGCGGTAAATGCGGGAAATGTTTTCGAAGTTGCTATGCACCCACTACGTGGGAATACGCGCAGTAACGTGCGTGCGTTTTGTAATGAGTACACGGCTTTGAACCACAATGTCGTTATGATAATCACATCTTCTGACGCCCGATGGCTATGCACGCTTGTACCACGCAATATTACCGCGGTATTACATGTTGTAGTGTGACGCCTGTATACAGGACGCGTGTGTTTGTAAAGCATGAAAGTTATTTTCACTACAATTTTAAGCAGAGGAAGTTATTTTATGTGTAATCACAAACAGAAGCGTGGCTGTGTGGTAGAAGACCTGCTTGCCACGCAGACGACCCGGGTTCGATCCTCATTCGGACCCGAAAATTTTTATTATTTATTTTATTTGCATCTTTCTGGATTTCTCGGTCACGGAGAAGATGATGATTTTTCGCTCACCACCAACGACGCCGACGCCTGAATTTCTGCGAAACGAGCTATTTAACGCTATCGCGTTAAAAGGGGATGAAATGTACTGTAACGGGACTCCTAAAACAAAATTGTTTGAGATGTTTGAAGAACGATGCAGGGAATGTGTACCGACCTTCGAGGCGCGTGAGGTGGGCGGCCGCGTTAAACCTAGTTCAAGTGCTAACGTTTAGAGTTCATGCACGGACTCCGAGACGTGCGTCCGAAAGCGGATCTCTGGGAGCAACATGAGTTGCGGCAAAACGCATTCCGTATTTCTCGTTTGTGTCGAGAGTTGGGAAAGCTTCGTGACGTTAAAATGACTTTGCGGAAGAAAGACCGGAAACAGGCGGTGCGCTGCTCGCCGAGCTCCATCAAATCAGTGGACGCCGAAGTGCACAGTCCACTAGGTGTACACCACGAGAATCGCGCCCCTGTCTACACGCGTATTTCAGAATGCTTGCCAATTTTTCTGACCAGATTCTGCTTCGGCGCGCCTTCATTCAGATTTCGACACTTCCATGTCACGTGTAACGCCTGTTTTCCGCCGCTCCTAGCGCTTGCCGGGTGCGATCAGTTTCGATTTCGTCCGTCAAGTTGAATGACGCAACTCGAACTACGTGCAACGTTTGTGATTTCCAAAAAATAGGTGTATCTTAATTTAGCACGCACTAAAGATTCGTAATATAAACATCTGCCCTCAAATCAATGATTGAAAAGTTCGATAACAAGTGTTTGTTTCTTAATCGCAGTAGTGTCATGTTAATTGTGGCAAAGTATTTTCGCCTCAACGTGAAGTTCGTGCGCGCAAACGACAGGAGCCTTACTGTAAAAGGATTTTCATAAACACTCTGTATTGTCTAAAAATGAACTGTATCATCATGGTAAGATATATTGTGTTAGTCGTCATAATTTCTTCGTTTAAGCTTATTGTAGTAAGTGGTTTTATGAACACTCACGTTTACCCACGTGTCGTGCGGTTACAGAGGAGCTGTAGATCACAAAGGTAAGCACATATATATTCAGTGACTAAAGATAGTTCAGACACACTACACAATCAACAAGCACTACACGTTAAGTGAGAAGTTCGTTAAACATATAACGTCGTTATGGGGGTCGCTTACATTCACGAATAGCTCAGCTTCTGTACGAGCTACGTCAGGATCAAAAATGCATGAT
>JALIZH010000706.1:0-21321 GCA_030522465.1 Rhipicephalus appendiculatus
GTCGTGATATATGTATCCGTACCCTGCGTTGGCGTGCGGAAATCTTGGTCGTGGCTACGTCGCAGAAACCGAACGACTCGTCCCATGCTTGGCGAACTGCCTAGCTTATAGCAGAAGGATCTAAAAGTTTTGGAAGGAGTAATATTAATGAAGTCAGAGAATGAAGTTTGTGTGCACTATACAAAGAAAAAAGCTGCAATCGAGTGATGTTACGGGTAATGAAAAATGCTGCTATGCGTAAACAAAAGCCAAAATTTAAGGCTTCTATGAGAAATATCTTAAACAACGCAAATACAAATACATAAAGTTATGCAGGTGTAAGAAAGAAGATCAATATGCCGCAGCGGGACACAGCCTTAGCTGGAAGAGCCGAGCGTGAGCTGCTGGCGCTAGCTCTGTGATTGTTGTGTTGGTTTTCGCCGCCCGCCTTCAGCGCACGTAAACCTCCTTCTCAAGTGCTACTTGTCGTCAATAAACCCCGTTTCAGAGTGGTAGAGGTGCTGGATACTCAACCTGGAACAGGAGACTGCCCGCTCCTCCCGAAATGGCCAACGAAACCAACACAGGAATCACAGAGCTAGCGTGAAAAAGCTCGCCTCTCGGCTCTTCCAGATGTCTGTGTCCCACTGCGGCATATCCTCCTTACCCAGGAATATAAATAAAGTATCTCTTTCAAGCGTAATGTACGCTACCGGGTCGCAATTTTGGTGGGCACATCCACACGTATATTCTCTTCTTTTGCGCCTCGATGTTTCCACTGAATTCTCGTTGGTGCCTGGTTGTCCCTCACCGCACGGGACGCTATTCTTTTATCAAAATTTTTTTGATGTTGCCGCCTGACCTACACTGAAACCAGTGGACGTTTCCAAATTGCGCATGCATCTTGTGGCGGATGATGTGGAATGCGCACAAATAGCACCAGTCACTATCAAATATGTGCTGGAGAATGATTAAATGTTAGATCGAGTTGAGTCGTGTGCTTAGATGCGACGACTGCCAAGCACAGTCGCACATATAGTGCTGCGAATTTCCAGTCACGCTGGATGGGGAATCGGAAGCAATGAAGGAACGGAAAATTAGGCTACATTCGATATGATAAGAAAGAACAAATAAAACGCGTGAGAAGGCAGCCTCTAATAACTGGCCTGGGCATGTTCCTTGTCGTCTGAAATCATTCAGGAGCGGAGTGTGGAAGCTGTGCCTGAAAAGCTAAAGGAATGAGGTATTACAGTTTGCGGACGCACGTACTATATGCGTCAGCAAACCTTGATCCCCCACTCGCTGCTAAGTGGTAAAGGCACCATAGAGAGGACAAGTCTTCCAGCGCTACACGGTATCCACATTCATCCGTCATGATTACGATTCGGCATTCAACTACCTCGGGCTGCGCCAAACCTTTCCGCGATGACGGAAGCAGTGACGCATGCTGCCGTATTCTCGGAAGGCGCTGACTGAAGAAGTACGACGCGAATATTCCCCGCTATAGGCACTCCACGCGAACGAGCTCGCTGGTCCTCGAAATCACTTACCCGCAGTTCGTGCGAGTGTTTGCTTTAACGAGGAAGTACCTGGGCGATAAGTTTTGTGATTTGAGTGCCACATAAAGACGGGAGTTTCGAAGAAATAAATTGAGGTCGTTTCGATACGCCTCCGTTAAGAGATGCGCCTTTACGAAACAGCTGAACTATTAAAATTACCCAGTGGTATCATTGGTATCTTGGGCAACCGCGAGTACAGCGAAATTCGGGCGCGATTAAGAAGAGACTTCCAGTGGTGATTCACTGACTACGGCATCTGCCTGCTCAGTGTCTTGCATGGTGACCGCATTGCGATAAGGTTGAACTGAAAATAATAGGTAGGGGTGTGCGAACAGTGCATTTTAGAACCGAATCGAATAAGAATCGAATAGCGATGACACCGGGTCGAATACGAATACAAATCGAATACTGTTCGAAAAGTTTTCGAATAGTAAGGCAACAACTTTCAAAGCGGGTCTAGACTGGTAAGGTGCCAATTTCAAAACAGCCCAAAAATTGTACAACATTTTATTTGACACAAATACTCAAAAGCTGCAACAAAGGAGCATTACGGTTACTTTTAACCGACAAAAAAATACTAGAATAATTTAAACTGAGCAGCGACTAGAGCCTTGGAAATATTTTGTAACTGCAGGCTGATATATAGCAGTACGTACAGTATTCAAGCTGGTATTTTGTCAACAGCTTTTGAATAAAACTGATACTTAACTATTAAATAATGTTCATGAGTTAACATCATCATAAGTTTCATAGTGAAAATAGTTGACTGCTGATGCTGTTGCTTCGGTGACAACGAGGTTTTAAGCAAAACGCCTTTATTCCGTGATCAATAAGGCGTAGATAGCGCCATAAGTACATGGGCTGCGTGCATCTGGTTGATTCGATGGTGAAAACAACAAAAGTTTCCCCTCGCTTATCCCAAGTCTGATTCCTTTGAGCATTTTTTATCGTTGCTTATTCATTGGAAAACTATTCGGAAAAGTATTCAGTATTTCGAATATGCGCTATTCGATTTGAGTACTGATTCGTTATTCGAAAATTTTCGAATATTCGCACAAGTCTCATTATAAAGAAATACCCAGCTGAAAAAGTGCGTGCCAAACAAATTGGACAAACCTTAGCAGCGGTCACTAAAAACGAAGGTAACGTACGAGCGGCAAACACGAATTGATATGGCACCCGAAATCTCAAAAGCATGAGGCAAAAGCACACAGGACGATGCGTGCGGCGAAATAGAGAATTCATCAGAAAGATGGAAGTATCATGCTGCCCAAATGAAAAACAATAAAGGAGCTCACGCTAAAATCAAGCGGAACTTCGAATTCTGAGGTCGGTCTAGATTCTCGAGGCGCTCTGAAAGAACATTCCACTGCAACAAACCGGCAATTTCTTAGACTCCGGACAGATAGCTAATACAATCGTTTCGCTATGTATACATCACTAAACGGTAAACGTACATCGCTAAACGTATACATCGCAGCGATGTATACATGTATACATATAGCTAAGTGTACAAATATGCATTTCATGGCAGGGAGGATTATTTTAATAGTTATAGTGCAGTATTTTCCTTGTATTTCCCAAATTTCGTTTGCGGCTATTTTTTTTTTTTAGTTTCATGAGCGATGAAGTCAATCTCTTGAAGGAATTCCTTACTCACTAATTCCGTGAAATAAATGGCATTGCAACAGTTGAGAATATCTCATTTAAGAAGGGGAAAACAAGAGCCGTGTTGAATGGCGACACTGCAGTATGAACTGCTGATTTCTCCATCGCGAACGGTGATATGTAAAGTGACCGGACGTCCCGATTTAGGCGGGCATGTCCCAGATCGCTCGCGGGACGGTGTTTTGACCCGCCTTCGGCCGAAAGCCGGCTCGCAATCTCAGTGAGCTAACCCGGCCACCACACCTCTTTGATATACTAATACTATATGTGGTTATGATCTTCCTTTCTATCTCTCTCTTCCTCTCTCTATTACTTTTTCTCTCTGTTTCTCTTTCTTTCTGTCTTTCATGTTTTCTATCTTTCTTTCTCTCTATTTTTTCTCGTTCTCTCGCTCATAGCAACGCAGTCATATGGTTCCCATAAATGCTTCCTCAGCTGTAGCGCTTGGATAGCCGAAGGGTTACGATGATCGCCGTCGAACTATGGGCACCCGGGTTCGAATCCCGCGTCGAAATTTTATTGGCATTTTTATTAATTATTCTCCTCCTCCTCCGCACTTTCCATCTCCTCTCCGCCTGCTTACCTTCCTCCTCTCCCCTTCGCCGTGCCGACTTTTCACTTAAGTTCGCCTTCCTACTCCTACCCGGTTCCTTGCCCCAGCACTCCTCGTTTTACCAGGCTTTACTCTCTCCCACCGCAGGCTCCAACCTCCTTCCCCGCCACTCTCCTTCACTCTTCTTCACTCCACTCTGTTCCTCTAACGTCTCCGTTTTCCCTCGCACCTGCTGTACACGGTAATAGGGCGTGCCCAAGTCCTTTGGCGCAGGCTCCCGAGTTTTTGCGTACGCTACGAAGAGTTACTCAATTCTCCTTGAACTGTATCACATGTTCTTCCTTCCGCCATCCCCCCTCCTCCCCTCGTCATTTGTCCCGCTTTGCAGTCTGCGGAATATGGTCGCATTAGTTATATGGAGTAGACGTGGCTGCTGTTGAATGGAATTGCGAAATAGAAAAGAACGGAAAATGAAAATTTCTTATCCCGTACGTTCTATTTGAATATATTCATCTCGCTTGTTCTTGACATCAAGTTTTGAACATATTCTTCATGTTATCCCAATTAAAGAGAGCAGTGGTGCATAAATACCCATTTCGCAAAGTTTATGGTTGAAAATGCGGAATTTCTCTGAATCTTGCGAAAGACAGCTCGTTAAACTGGAAGTCCTTGTCGTCATTTAAAAATGCGCCATCTCTGGACAGCACGTGTGCAAGAAACCCAGTGGAACAGGTAATTCAAAGCAACGACCAGCTCTCGACATGTGCGCGTGTTTTAGGTGATTCTTTATAATTTTGCGTACGTTGCTATCATCGGCGGTTTTCCATTGTTAACATTAGCTGAGCGTATGGCTAACTCCTTGGCAAGCCATCAACCTTTGAGCTTCAGCGACACTCTGATGTCCATATATATATATATATATATATATATATATATATATATATATATATATATATATATATATATATATATATTCAGACAGACGTCGTAGCACGAGAGCAAACCATGTCACTTCAACAACAGCCGCCCAATTCGGGGAGGGCGTTGGGTAATCTGCACGGTGCGACATTGTATACCTTCTGTTTTTGTACAGTTGCATTGGAGCTGTGCATGTAGCCAAGCAAGTAATTTTCGCGAACATTTTATGTGCACGCATGAAGTATTCTTAAACCACTTCTTACTGTTTAACATTTCGAGCTATCATTCCTGATTTTACATCTCGCCACTTATGCAAAGTGATCACCTAAGAAAAATATTTCTCGCAACCACCCTCGGCAATGCGAGTGTCCCGGATAGACGATGCGACAACATCCCACTTCATCAGTGCAAGCAAAAGCCTAATTATAGACTTCTGCGTACCAGAAAGAAAAATTCGCAGATCGTACGTACCATGGTAATCGATGTCATGCGAAGCATGCGGTGGGAAGGTGACTGTGGTGTAACTTTTTCCTTGTACGAAACGCTACGAAATTAAGCTAAACATTTGTACAAATGTTATACGCACAGATATGCATGTTGAACAGTCGCATATGTTTTATGTAACCCGTTTCCGACAGTTGCGTAACGATGTCAAGAGTAACATGGGTATAACCAACACCAGAAGCGCTAAGCTTAAATGTAGCCCTTGTGCTTGCGAGTATGATAGCCCCAGCTTGCGCTACGTAGACCAACGTCAGTGGATGGTGCTTAACTGGCAATTGATGCGAACCCGACGTGACACCTGTATCATTGCAGTACATATGTAATGTTTATAAAATTACATCGGCAGCACTGCAACCAGAATTGACGTTTCACCAACATTACACCTGCATAGCTTTTTCCAAAGCAATTACGAGACCTGGCGTTGCTCTGCGGTAGAATACTTGATTGCCACGCAGAATGATTGCGTTCAATTCCTGCTGGGACCATAACATTTGTTCTTTGCATTCGTCGGGTCAACACTGCCGATGTCGGTTTTTCTTAACGCTCTCGCATTTATTTTACCAATGTCTGTTCTCACTGTTCCTCGGTAAGATATAAACTGTCAAACACCTGTGACGCATACCCGCAATACCGCGGCCCGTAGTATCCGAGTATGTGCCACACGGTGTCTGGAAGAAAGGGTTTCCCTTCCATACTAATTTTGGTCTATCCCAAGTTAAGGAGGTGATCACGAGAGCACACAGATGTAGACAGCTACATAGATAGATACGTACATAGAAACGGTCAAAGTGTCTGCAGTACGCAAAGAAATGCTTCGCATTTAAAATGTCAAGTGTCCCGTAGTGCTTGACAGCGCCTAAATTTTGACCAGCTGTGATTCTTTAACCTGCACCCCATGTCAGAGCATTCAGACGCCTCTTCTATTGCCACTTATTTAAAATTGACCCCAATGGAATCGAACCGCTGGCCTCCAAAACACCAGCGTGGTGTTTTATCTATTAATGGAACGCGAGTAACTTGTGTACTTGAGCATTGGTCGGCAAAATAGTGGAGCTCACACAGACTCACTCAAAAAGTATATTATTCAGACTCACCAAACTTCAGCGCAGCTGGACTCACACGGACTCCAACCCATCAAGATATCACTCACCCAGACTCCCTCAGACTCAGACTCACGGCTCGGTCTGATTACCTGTGAATGAGAACTAAATGCGTGAGTTTGCGGATCTATGACTTGGAGTATTGCTACACCTGACCGCTTCGCTGGCAGCAGCACCATTTTAGGTGCCAATGGTCCACAGTATCAAGAGGGAAACAATAGTTACCGGAGTGTCCTATAGTCTGCAGCTTATAAGTGACCTTTTCATGTGCCGAGGAAGGAAGAAGTTCAGGAGAGAATTCTAGAGAATCCCAGAACAAGAAATGTCGTTGGAGCTAACGCTTCCACAAGATAGCACACTGTAAACCAGATTACACCCATATGGGTGTAATATGGTGTCTATAACTCACACCCCTACACCCCACAAAATGGGTGTAACAAGCAGGATTACACCTATATAATGGGCGTATTTCCAAAATTTCACCCATGGGTGTGAACATTCTTGTTCACACCCATGGGTGTAACAGCAAGATTACACCCATACGGCAAAAGGGCGTAGGGGTGTTTACGCACAATTACGCCCCAACGCCCATGCAAAAAATTCCATAATTTGAGCGGTACCCCCTCTCCCAGTTGGCTCCCATAGAAGCGCTAGAAAGCTGATCCTTTAGCTAGTCCTTTTATGGCCACTAGACTAATCATAGTGGCTCCTGCCACAGTGGGAAAATACTGGCCCCAGCGCTATTTTTAGGGTGCATATGACGCACAGGATATATGGCCCTCACATACACAATGTAATCACAGCTGAATACAAAGACATGACTCAAAATGTGTTGTCACATATAGCACGACATTCACACAGTTATTCCATAGTGCAAAATGAAATCAAGCTTTATTAAACACAGAGCTCGTACAGGATTCAGAAACAAGTTGTAGGCTGTTCAAAGACCTTTTTCGAGTGCGCAGAGCGGCGTCGCATTTGCGGCCAAAGACATCAAATAGGATGCGAATTGCATGGCATGGAGCACTAACGCAACGCATGTGTATCAAAATATAACGAAAGAGCCTTTATTTGCACTTTAAAATGAAAAACTGGTTTTAACATGCTTCAATGCAACACACAAGTACAGTGTAGTGAAGCATACAAACAGCAAGAACAGTAGTGCAGTGCAGCATGCCTTATTTCTCTAATATACTTAAATATTACATCAAAGCACATTGCAATCTCCATATTGATACGACACAGTTTGCACATCGCGTGGCATGCGTGATGTGTAACATACATGACTAGGAGTTTTCATTTCACAATATTCCTTGTGTGTTCAAACTAGAGCTGTGCACGGGCCTAATTTTCAAGCCCGAGCCCGGCCCGGGCCCACTGACTGCGTCGAAGGCCCGCCCGAGCCCGACCCTAAAGGGCTTCGAGCCCGTCCGGCCCGGCCCAAAGTACAAAAATACAAACCCGGGCCCGGTCCGGCCCGACACCATGAAAGTTTGCTGCGGAGACAAGATATCACTTTTTTTATCATGGACATTTTATTCAACATATCAAAGTTAAACATATGCAAACGACACATGTTAGTTTGTATACAAAGATTACAAATTGTGTAAAAATAACAAGCTGTGCAGTGATTCGGACATCAGTGAAGTGCGGCGCTCCTGCATCACATATCCCATCGAACTGAAGTTCCGTCCGCTGCTCGCACTGGTAGCCGGAATCGCGAATATTTTTTCGCAAGCATAGCAAGCTTAGAATATCTAGACTCCTTGTTCTTCCAGAAATTTAGTATCTCTGATGCAGGTCAGAAGGATGATTGCATGGATAAATAATCACAAAGGTGATGAGTGGGTTCATCGTTAAAAAAAACAATTCCGGCACAACGTCTATATATTTGGTTTGATGCGGGCTTTGCACCTGGACCGGCCCACCCGAAGCCCGAGATGAGTAGCCCGAGCCCGGCCCGGGCCCGAGATAGGAAGACCTCTGCATACCCGAACCCGGCCCGCGGGCCGGGCCGAGGCTACCCAGGCTCGTGCACACCTCTAGTTCAAACATTGAGAATGCTGGAGAAACAATAACACCGGAGTGAAAACAATAAGCACCATTACAATGGCTTAACAGTGTCACTGCATCCGAACCATGCAGAATACTTGATGTAAAGATGTAAAATAATAAGCGCACCACATAATCGATAACATGTTGCCGTAAAACAATGCAATTTCAAACAATATGAAATGGACACACAAAGGCAGGGTGAAACAGTAATCAGTTACAACTAGCAGGGGTGTGACAGCCAAGTTAGGATCTAGAACAATTTTTGGAGCAGCAAGATGTTGCTTTCGTAATGTAGAAGGTATTTGCAGCACCTTTCGAGGAGCTTCCACCACTGCTGCAACCCTTTGAGTGAGGTCGTGAACCCGAAACAGCCGTTTTCGGGATATGATGAAGAGTGCACTGCATCGTCAGCACCCAGTACATCGAAGACGATGTAGTGCGCAGTCCTTTCAACAGTCTGCATACAAGACATACCTAACATTAAACTAAACGTTTAAAAATATTGGGAACAATCAGAATCTCATGATGAGGTACCCTATAAAGAAAGCTCTAGTACTACTTCACCACTTGAGGTTTATTACTGCGCACATCTACGTACACAAGCATTTTTACATTTTAGTCTACACCATGGCTTACTCAATATGTTAGCAAAGATACATGGTGGGGAAAGAAAATGCTTCTACAATCATATTATGCACCTCTCAAAAGGTTTGAAATGTACCAGGATACTCAATTTTCAGCCATTATACCCAGATTTCTTGCTTAGCTTAGAACGCCATAACCAGTAAGCCACTACAATGGGTGATAAACAAAATATAAACCATGTTAACAATTCAGACAGAAGAGTAGCATTATTCATCATTTACCTTGAAGGATCCTTTCGTAGGCATGCACCCAGCACAGATGTTCAATCTACTAAATGAAACTTGCACTAGCGTAAAACCCCAAGCAAGCAATCCCCTCCCTCTTTAGGAAGATTTCCCATATGCACCAATGACCGAGCAAGCCCCCATGTGAGCAGATAAATAGCGCTTATACAATGACCACTGCTGCTGGAAACACACCACAGTGTATCTGTTGAAGCTCACCTGTAGACTTCTACTCCATTTACATAAATAAGGTATACTAGATCATTTTATAATCAGTCTTTCACAAGTTGCTTGTTGGTCAAAAAACGATTACTTCACTTACGAGGCCACAAGTGAGGCTCACTGTTGTCAAAAATCTATAAGACATGCTAAATTTATTCTGCTTCGAGTGCATTCATGAGCAGCTGTTTCGATGCAGTGCCTTTGGCAGATAAATACTATATTATTTTTCAATTCCTGAAAATATCCATGTAACAGACGGTATTATTTAGAACTAAGAGACATTGATGCCAAGGAAATTATAGGGGATGTTATTAGAAGTAATTGTAATGTAAATGTGAAGAAAGCAAAGTGGATGAAAAGATAACTTGCCACCGGCAGAGACCGAACCTGCGACCTTCGAATAACGCGTCCGATGCTCTACCACTGAGCTACGGTGGCGGTCATCCCACCGTCCACTTTGTAGGGTATATATGTGCATTTAAACGTGGGAGCGCTGACTGACGCTCCCACGAGTGACTGACGCCCTTTCTGTTCTGTCTTTAATTTTCTTCCTCGAAGGTTCGCGTCTATTTGTATTTCAGTAAAATTCTTGATACGTGGTGTTAACACTCCGGTGTGGAGGAGTGTTAACACTGCATTCAAGGAAACGATAAATGTCCGATTTGCGATGGCTCAAAATCGTGTCACTACTACTTCTACGATCCAAATACAAAGATGGCAACTGAAAACAGGAGACAGCCCATGCTCTTAGCAAATGTGGCTGCAAGCTACTGGCAAATAGACACGTGATTAGTGCACTGCAAAAACAAGGACTCGCACTAAGTCGGAGACAGTCACATGTGGAAGGCGATACATTAAGTGGTGGCCTGGGCGAGTTGGTAACTCAATATCAACATGAATGAAGCAAATAAAAGTGTCATAATTAACACAGCAGCACATGAGAGGCCTGAAAGACACACTTGCGTACTGAAAACGGTAAGCGCATAAAGGACAACGAAAACAAACACAAAGAGTGGTACTTCCAGCTGGTAATGTGAAATTAACACGCCAAATGTGTAGTTTTCTTTGCTATGATGTGGTAACATCCCATGCCTCAGAACAGAGGCCACTGAAAAATTTTGCAATTTTTTTTAGTCTAGCTTATTTCGCTAAATATTGTAAATCTTAACATTTGTACGGAACCAGGATGACAAAGATAAGATCTCTTGCTATCATGCAGGAAAAGTTTTTCGACCGAGCGCTCTAATGTCGCTCTCGAAGAAAGTGTTTGCGTTTTTGCAAAACCAATGGATTTCGTTGCTATCTTCTGACGACCGTCCGCCTCGGTGGAACAGCGGCTACGGTGCTCGGCTGCTGACCCGAAGGTCGCGGGTTCGATCCCGGCCGCGGCGGTCACATTTCGATGGAGGCGAAATGGTAGAGGCCCGTGTACTGTGCGATGTCAGTGCACGTTAAAGAACACCAGATGGTCAAAATTTCCGGAGTCCTCCACTACGGCGTCTCTCATAATCATATCGTGGTTTTGGGACGTTAAACCCGATATTATTATTATTATCTTCTGACGACCTCACCTTTTTTTTTTCAGTTAGGTTTTACCTCTTGATGCACACCGTTTTCAGGTCCCATTCCTTGTTGCTTTATTCCTATTCATTTGTGCTGGCTGCTACTTTGAAACCCACATTAATTTCATGTCACCGTTAATTTCACAGTCAATTTTGCCTTCGATAGCATATTTGTGTGCTTGGTAAAAAAACTATTCCTGTATGATATCAAGAGATTTTTGCTTCGTCGCCATGCATTTGTGCGAATGTTAACATTTTTGATCTTTAGAGAAATAAGCAAGGCTACATGCATAAGAAAAATTTTTCGATATCATGTGTTCTCAAGCATGCGTTTTACCATGTGATGAGCGAAGAAAACCACATATATGGCGTCTTCGTTTTGCAATAAATATCAGTAGGAAGTAGCTCTCTGTGAGTTCGTTTTCGTTTACCTTGTCTTGGTGCACTTATCAGTTTCAGCGTGTCGTTTTACCAACTAGCTTGGACCCAGATTCTCGTGCAACACACTTGCATACCTGCCAATCTGGGGACATCAAAGGTGAAAAAAAGTGGGGTGGGGGAGGGGCGGCTGGGGGCGAAGCCGGCCCCATAAATTGACATAGTAGGTAGGGGGGGGGGGGGGCGCCTGCGACGAACCTTCGCCCCCCCCCCAGAAGGGGAACCCTGCGTACGCGGATGCTGTTGCTTGGCTGCTTTTCGTTATTGCGATTGAGGAATGCAGTAACCTTAACAGCTAGTAATGATGTCCAGTAAAGTTCTGAGACGTCAGCGATCGTACTGGTACACGCAATTATACGGCGCGTAAAATGAAGGGACATAGTTTGCCGTGTTCACCTGACAGCGAGTAGCCCCTTCCTAATCTTAGTACGTACACCCGTCGGCAAAATAAGTTGGGACGCGCGACTGACGACCACAATCAGATAAAACTGCATCGCCGCGCCGTCTGACGTCTGCCGAAACATCGCAGTGCACGTGCGCGTCCTTTCACGCTCGCAGCGATGTCTTTGTACGCGCTTGCAGCGCAATAGCTGAATAAATGCAGCGTTTTGCGGTAGGGGGCGCTTTCCATGTTCAATCTGTCACGCGCTCAGTTCGACGGGGGGCACGGCTTGGCGCGAAGCGCGCGGCGCTCTGTTTCACGATTTATAAGATGACATATCTTGTCTCAGTGACAAACCGGTGCCACATATGCAGAATTAGTTCCCTTCTGTGCATGTTTTTTTTTAATCGTACTGAAATGCGAACCAGGGCACCAAAAACGAACAGACGTCGAGCCGAAAACATGCTTCACTTTACTAGCATACGATTACCAGACAAGGTCCGGCTGCTACGCGTGATCTGTCGATAAATGCGAGGCGAGCGGTGGAATGTGCACTGCCAACGTGCAACCGGCGAACTTTGCGCGTGATGGACTGAACAAAGAAAGCGACCCCTACCGCAAAGCTCTACATGTAATCACCTAGCCTGCTGCAAGCTCGTAAAAAGACATGGCTACGAGCGTGAAAGGACGCGAACGCGGACTGCGATGTCTCATCAGACGTTGAACGGCGCGGCGATGCAGCTTTATCTGATTCTGGTCGTCGCTCGCCCGTCCCGACTTATTTTGCCGATGCGTGTACGTTCTTTCGCACGACAGCAAAGTACCATGCATGGCGAACACCATAGAACAACGTTCAAAAATTTTAGAACCTCTCTCATTTCTCATCGTTATTTTCTTTACGTATACGTAGAGAAGGCTATATTTCGGGAGACTTATCGCCGCGCCTGTACTACCATAGTTCGCCGATATACAGGAGTCCCGCGGGCAAATCGGAAGAGTTGGCAGGCATGCACTTGTAGCGCTTCGTTGCTCGCAAGCACGAAAGCTTACCTTTTCAGCAATAGGACCAAATCCAAAAGCGCTCTCCGTGTGGCTCCCAGCGTACACTTCGCTGAATGCTTGATCGGAAGCACTCAGCTTGCGGCGAGCACTAGCTTCAACGGAAGCCGTTGACAGAGGAGACGCACAGCGCCGCACCGAAGTCGTTGTTCCGTACTTGCCGATCCACGACAGATTCGGAGATTGCAGTGACACGCACTATATCTTTTTGTACGCGTGAACTACGTCACCGTGGAAGCCGTCGAAGTACACATCCAAAAGAAAGCAGGTGAATCGATGAACAATCCGCCACCGTTAGCACGCAGCAAACGCGCACACGACATGTCAACAGATTCAAAGGTCGCCTGTTGATGATGATCGTGACGCGCAGTTGCCCCGAGTCCGAAACCGAAAGCTATCGCCTCCGAGATTAATATCACTACACCAGTGAATTGACTTTAGCAGCGCCGTTTTGTAATAATCTTTCGAAACAAAAAACCAAGATATATTGTAATATGTTATATTTAACAACATGTTTGTGCGAGTAGAGCTTTAAAGCGGTTTTTTTTTTTTTTTTTTTTTTTTTTTTTTTTTTTTTTTTTTTTTTCAGCTACTGCTGACGGGTGCAGGTGGCAAATTCGTAGCCTTCGAGATTCACATATTTCTTTTTCCGAGTAGAGCGTCGTCGGGGCATTGTTTCGACGAATTGGAGTTAAAATTTCGTTACCTGTGCATAATAGATATAACTAGGAGGCTAGGAGGGGCGGGGGGGGGGGGGTGAGGGAGTGGTGTTCGGTATTCGACTCACCCCCCGCCTCTTTCTACGTTATTTGGAGCCGCATGTGTGCAAGCACTGGCAAAAATGTACTTACATACAGAGGGGTCGGACCCCCCTTCTCTCTCCCTCCCCTCCCCCCCTTCTGCATAAAGGCTGGCCACGCCCCTGCTGTGCTAACAGCCTGTTTTTAAATAACATTCCACCATTCAGCAATCCCTGATAAGATATCTTGGAGAATACGCTCCTTTTTTACCGACGCAGTAGCAATGAAGCTTGCTTTTATTTCATGTGGTGAATTTCGTGCAAGCATACGAATGTGCTATCACTGTGTGCATTGTAAGGCAATGGTAAGGGCTGTCAATCACATTTAGCAGAGCGATGAATTGGGCTAGTTGGTGGTGGTTCATGGTTTCTTGTTGCGCTGCGAATGAGTTGTGAGTTTGCGCACCACCTGTCCTGTAGTCCCTGTATCGTCCTCGTCTCGTCATTCACAGCGCAACAAGAAATCATGAATCTGTCAATCACAATGCCACAAGTCAACTGCGGTTCCTCCTTCTTGTGGCACGGGTACATTGTACTAGTGTCGTCTGTGATCGCTCACGCGTACAATGTACGACCCACGAGGGTTCCTTGACAAAAAAAGAAAGTAAAAAGTAAAGCGCCCGCAGAGTGATGCGTCCCATTGGAGAAGTTCACTTGTGGTGCTTAGCGGGTGTGCGCCTAAACTGTGCTGCGGCGTGCCATGCGTGTAGAGCAGCTGCAGCAGAGTGAGCGCAGACAGTTCAATGTAAACATGCCTAGTTTCATGGTAATACGTACGCTGCATATTGTCACTTTGAGCTGATTCGTGATCATAAGTTTAAATATAACTGACTGATAAAATCAGCGACTTGTGAATTGATGTGAAACACTTCAATGTACAGGAATATGTGCACCCCACTGTAAATAAAACAGGTGTTCTAAAAGAAAAGCTCATTGTGATTTCAAATTAGAAAACGTGCATGACGACCTGTCGAAAACAGTGTGTAATCATTTCGTGATATGTTTAAGCGCAACACCATCTCTTTTATCGTCCTTTCAGTGAGAATGATGAAAACTACTTTTTTAGTATGAATCACACAAAGTCAACCCATGAAGCCGTTAAACGTGTGAGGAATCTTGTGAATAATGGAAACAAGAGAGTGGCACATTAAAGGTGGTATATAGCGCGGTATATGTCGGCGAATAAAAAAGTGAAATGAAAACAAAAGCCGAAACATCGATCTTTTCACCGAAAAGTTGCTATGTATGCGATTTGATTGTATCCGTTGGCATGTGATACGTATTGATGCTTCTAAAAAAACAATAGGTGTAACATTCAAAGAAACACCCTTGGGTGGACTTGTGAACATGCACCCTAGGGTGTAATTTGTGATCATACACCTATAGTACACCCAAAAATGAAAAAAGGTGTGCAAAGGGTGGTTTACATGAAATTCCACCCTTTTGGATAATCTTGGCAAAAAAAATGGGTGTCCGATGGGTGTTTTATCGAAAATCCACCCTTAAGGGTGTGAAACGGTTTACAGTGCATGTTTTCATCGTAGAAGCAAGTGAATTCCTTGACAGTGTTTTATGCACGCCTTGCTCCACACCGCGTCCCCCTTCTTACCACATTCTCAAGCAAGCTCGGCCGCAAGATAAAGAAGAGAAAAAAAAGTGGGAGGAAGGGTTCTCGCAGACTCGTACCAAGTGTCTTCTACGGCCGCAATAAAAATTTGAAGACATTGTAGCTGACACAAAAAGAAACATTCATATCGCCGCCACAATATTAGATTTTTTTTCCGTAGCACGTGTAGGAGTTCCTAACACCTGATGAATAATGGTAATGTTTTTTTTTTATTTGAAAACGACAGGGAGGGATATAGTGACCAGTTAGCGTGGCATTCAACGCAGAACATGCGTATGCGGCGAACATTAGTCAGAACTAAAAGACATTGACGCTAAGGAAGATATAGGGGATTATATTGGTAGTGATTATGATGTAAATGTAAAGAAAGTAAAGTCGACGAAAAGATACCTTGCTGCCGGTAGGGACCAAACCTGCGACGTTCGAATAACGCGTCCGATGCTCTACCAACTGAGCTACAGCAGCGACCATCCTCTCGTCCACCTTATGGTGTATATATATGCATTTATATCTGGGAGGGTTTGTCACCGCCGCTAACAGTCATGACGGCGAGTGTGGAACATTCTTCTTCTGCGTGCAGGCGTCACGAAGCACGTGCTTTTTTACGAGCTGGCAGCTGACCATCAACCCCTCGCAAACTTCCTGAAAGCATCCAGTCTACTCGTAGGCATCCAGGTCGCAGGCTCGGTCCCTTCGAGCGTCAAGTTGTCTTTTCATCCACTTAATTTCTTCACATTTACATCATAATCATCACAAATACCATCCCCTATTCTTTCCTTCAATTTCTAGTCTGTTAGTTCTAATTAACGTTGCGTCTAACAAAAAAGCCGTGAGGTAAAATACCTTGACGTAACTTAATCAGGTGGCGAAAACGTGCCTGGCGTTTTTCGTTTTCTTTTATATCCCTACTAATTCTGCGGTTGCCTGTTTCTTTATTTTGTTTTTTGTAATGTGTGTGTATATCTTTCTAGGCGTTTGATTAAAACTTTAGTTGCTAGTAGCGCGTCGTCCTGTCTCCTGCATGCCTGTGTGTTGTGGTTATTGTTGCGCGCTTTTTCCAAACATGAATTTCAATGAACTCGCGCAACTGGTCCTGCTAATTCAGTGTTAGTCAGCCCCGCTCGCAGCCATGATGGCGAGTGTGTAACATTCTTTTGCCAGCTGGCGTCACGTAGCCCGTGATCTTTTTTAATGAGCGGACAGCTGACTAATAAGCCCTCGCATACTACGTGAAGGCATCAAGTCTGCCAGAACAAGAACCTGGCATTGAATGAATGATGGTAGAGAACCTTTTGTTCGTTTCTTTCTTTAACACAATGTTAAAGAAAGCCAGCAGGCATTGAAGCCAACGAAAGTATAGGGGACGTGAATTGTACTGCTAACAGTGAAGCTGTTGCAGCTCGCCGTAGATTGCGCGGTATCACGCACAAACTATGAGAAACAGCGAGAAAGAGAAACAGGGAGATGAAAAAAAAAAAGAGGTACAAGGAAAGCCACCCAGATGCGCTCTTCCTTCAGGCTTGGGACCACAAGTGCGAAGTTGCCATAATTTTTTAAGTGTGTTGTGGTAATTGTGATCGAAATGTGAAGAAAGTAAAGCGGACGAAAAAACAACGAAGAGACTATTGGTAAGGACACCGGGCGCGAAATTCGAAGGTTGTAGGTTCGGTCCCTGGCGGCGGCAAGAACTGTCTTTCTGTCCACTTTACTATCTTGACATCTACATCAAATTACTACACTACACTTAAAACGCTATAGTTAACGTCCCCAATTTTTTTCCTTGTCTTCATTATCTGCTGAAATTCATTAACGTGGTGTCAATAATAATTGCTGGGCTTTTTCGTGCCGGCAGGGATTTTTTAACGGTGACGTACACCTAAGCATGATCGTGTTCTTTCCATTTCGCTCCCATGGAAATGCGATCCCCGCTTCCGGGAATTTATCCCGTGCCCCCGAGCTTGGCAGCGCGAACGAAACCCGGCGGGTAATTTTATAATAAAACTTACGTGGGTTAAACAAGGGAACGACATTTCATATTATATTTAGCAATTTTTATGTAACAGCCAAGCGCTGACAAACGTGCTGCAACGATCCTGAGCCAGCTACCATGCAGCTCAAATCGTAAAGAAATGCATAACGTGAACGGTTGCCTATTATATCATGTGCTGGTGTCGCTTTTTTAAAGCTATTTCTAGTTGTAGATTTCGCTATCCGTTCTTTGAAGAAAGTAACAAACATTGGATATATACTTCCATGACTGGGCAAGCGGAGGTCACGCATTGCCGTCGCCGAAGGAATGGCGCAACGAACGCTGCTTACAATGCGCGCACCAGCGCACAGTAGGGTGGACTTCGTCTTGACGAACGTAATGTCTGTACAGTAACGTGAGCGCTGATCTTCTGTCGAAGTAGTCGACGTGCCTGGTACGCCAGCTATATGCACACAATGAGGCAATTTACACAAAGATATCGATCCGCATCTCGCACCGCTTGGCTCAAAGCGAAAAAACAAATGCGTCTTAAGCAGCTTCTAGCTCACTACTTAGCCTGAAGTAATTTCTCACAAAGTTAGATTCTACCGAAATTTTTTGTTCTCTTGTTTACAAGTTTTTATGTACTTATCTGTGTATTGCGTTAGTCGGCTTCAAATTATTCTCGTTTTGCTTGTTAATGCTTTGCTGGAAAGGAAGAAAAAGAAAGGTATTACTGATTTTTTTCTACAACAAACTTGCTTAATATCCCATTCAGGCAGGCTTAAGCCTGTGTCGACTTTCGTGCGAAGAACCTACCCTTTCTTTTTCTCGTCCCCCCTGTTTGGTATTACAGATTCCGAGGCAGCTGAGGCATAATTCTTGTCTGATCATAATACCATCCATCATGTAGAGATACCGTCATCTTACCAACCAGGTACCGTTGCGCAGAGTTTCTGCCGACCGTTTCAGCATTGTTTACCATTCAGCATTGTGCACGATTTGTTTTTATGTTACTGTCAGATCCGGGCCACCATTTCTCACGCCCTTGTTTCTGCCTCCGCTACATCTTTACCCCCGCATTTCTAGGTTTTTCTGTTCTTTTTTTTCGGATTGACGCATAAGCTTGCTGTTTTCCTAGCCAGAGTTCAGGCTGAGAAGGGCGCACATAAAAAACTCTACTAAGACAGTCACTATAGCTCCACACAGAAAAGTCAACTTGTCGAAACTTTGGCTACAGCGCCATTGCCTCTTGAAAAATTTCTGATCCTGTACAAGCGATTCAAATATTTTCGCTAGAAAACTATACCCGCTAGTCAACGCAATACACGATATTTAATAACTGGATAGGCCACATCAAATTTGGCAAACCATATCGCCCTTGATATCGTGTTTCTTTTTTTCTATCAGGGAAGCCTCCAGTGCTATTTCAGTAAGGTAGTGTAAATTTGACACACCTTTGCACGGATCCTTTTGATTAGTTTCTCTAGTATTTAAAGGCACCGACAACCAATTTTTCTCGACCCAGCTTTTACGGCGCAAGAGAAAGCTCACCCTTCGTACTTTGTGTAGCTGCAGCAACGCTGTGAAGCGACAGCGATGCCGCTAACCGTCCTCACATTATGCTCACGGTTTCGCCATGACATGACTGGGAGAAACTGCGGTTAACCACCTTCATATTGACATTCTGGACCATTTTGTAATATAAAAAAAATTACCCATCTCCCGCTAAAGGGAACCGTGTGTGGATGCGAAGCAGCGGGGAGATAATTAGCTTGAGCGGGAGGAACGTCGCCGCTCTCATTTCACGGCAGCGGTCCGGGCACTCATCGCGGCGCTGCCCAGGAGAGAGAATGAGGCGCGCGCGCTCCGTCATTTTCATACCGCGGAACTACCGTGGCGCCCTCAGGGGAGTGTGCAGCTGTCACACCACCTGTCGTGCGCGCCGCTCCGTACAGGATTCCTAGAGGAAAGGAGGGGGGGGACCGTAGGAGAGGAGAGAGAGGGGACTTGCATGCGCTGTAGGGGTGTGGGACGCGGGAGCCGCTCCGTAGAGTAGAGGATTCCTAGAGGAGAGAGGGGGGAGAGGACGCGCATGCGCTGCGGGGATGTGGGACGCCGGAGCCGCTCCGTAGAGTAGATGATTCCTAGAGTAGAGAAATGGGGTGAGCGTAGGAGAGAGAGGGGGAGGGGACGTGCATGCGCTGTGGTGGTGTAGGACGGACTAAGCCCCCTCCAATCACATGCAAGCAAGATCAAGGAATGGGGTCAACCTGGGCGGCAGACACCACCTGCCTAGCCATCGCTAAGTAGCCTCTCTGTGCTCTCGGCCATGACTCAAGGAATGGGGTCAACCTGGTCGACAGGCACCACCTGCCTAACCATTGCTAAGCAGCCTCTCTGGGCTCTCGGCCATGACTCTGATGACTGTAGTAGTGGTTGACGGCCTTCATATTACTACAGGGTTCTGGTTTGCATAATGGGTGCTTCCCTACTTCATGAAAGTGGCCGGACGCGGGACGCGGGAGGGACGGACAGAGCCCCGAGCAAAAGATGCTTCGCATCTAAAAGCAGCTAGAATGCGTTTTCCGAACGCTCGTCGTCACGTGCGATCTCTTTACCGCCTCGCAATCTAGGCGCTCGTGGCCTCTTCGATTCCTTCCGGCAACGCGTCGCTGGAGTTAATCTCGGAGGCCGCAAGGCGCTGTTTGTACTTCCCTAACACATCGCAGTCCCTCAGCTAACAACGTTCAAGCTGCCGCTCATGAACATCGGCTCATGCGTCATTGAAAATGGGCCCAAATGTTCTGCTCAGTGCAAACGAATGAGTATGTGCCCGTTTTACGCTCGAAAATATTTTAATCAAAAGTGCGCTGCATTTCAGCTCTACTATAGAGACAATTAATGGCGTACACAAGTTTACAAGTGCACGTTCACTTTTAGATGCGAAGCATCTTATACTCGGGGCTCTGTCCGTCCCTCCCACGTCCCGCGTCCCCCGTCCCGCGTCCGTCCACTTTCATGAAGTAGGGAAACACCCATTACGCGAACCAGAACACTGTAGTAATATGAAGGCCGTCAACCACTATCACAGTCATCAGAGTCATGGCCGAAAGCAGAGAGAGGCTGCTTAGCAATGGCTAGGCAGGTGGTGTCTGTCGCCCAGGTTGACCCCATTCCTTGATCTTGCTTGCATGTGTTTGGAGGGGGCTTAGTCCGTCCCTCCTTCAAGCGTCCCATAGTGCATGCGCGTCCCCTCCCTCTATCCTCTCGTACGCTCACTCCCTTTCTCTCCTCTAGGAATCCTCTACTCTACGGAGCGTCCCACACCCCCCTACAGCGCATGCGCGTCCCCCTCCCCCTATCCTCTCGTACGCTCACCCCCATTCTCTCCTCTAAGAATCCTCTACTCTACGGAGCGGCTCCGGCGTCCCAGAGCACATGCGCGTCCCCTCCCCCCTCTCTCCTCTAGGAATCCTCTACTCTATGGAGCGGCTGCCGCGTCCCACACCCCCACAGCGCATGCACGTCCCCCTCTCTCTCCTCTCCTACGATCCCCCCGTCCTGTCCTCTAGGAATCCTCTACGGAGCGGCGCGCACGACTTGTGGTGTGACAGCTGCATATTCCGCTGGGGGGCGCCACGGTAGTTCCCCGGTAGGAAAATGACCGAGCGCGCGCGCCTCGTTCTCTCTCCTGTACGGCGCCGCGATGAGCGCCCGGACCACTGCCGTGGAATGAGAGCGGCGACGTTCCTCCCACTCAAGCTGATTATCTCCCCCGCTGCTTCGCATCCACACATGGTTCCCTTTAGCGGGAGATGGGGAAGTATTTTTTTTCTTCCAGAGGCGCCAAAAGTAATTTTGAGCGAAGAAATAACGCTATAAGTCCGCGTTTCATGAGAAAAACAGGATTCGTTTTTTAGACAGTACAATAGACAATACTACAGTTAGTGGGGTTAACTAAAATCATGTCTGAGTGGTTGTCGGTCCCTTTAACATACCAAAACGACGTCATCAGTAGAAAGGATGGCAAGGGGACGAGATCATTTGGGCCGAAA
>JALIZH010000709.1:0-18505 GCA_030522465.1 Rhipicephalus appendiculatus
TTTCATGAAGTAGGGAAGCACCCATTATGTGAACCAGACCACTGTAGTAATATGAAGGCCGTCAACCACTACCACAGTCATCAGAGTAATGGCCAGAGAGCACAGACAGGCTGCTTAGCAACGATGGCTAGGCAGGTGGTGTCTGGGGCCCAGGTTGACCCCATTCCTTGATCTTGCTTGCATGTGTTTGGAGGGGGGCTTAGCCTGCCGCGAAGGTCTAGTGGTTATGGTACTCGACTACTGACCCGCAGGTCGCGAAATCGAATCCCGGCCACGGCGGCCGCATTTTCGGTGTAGGCGAAAATTCTC
This sequence comes from Rhipicephalus appendiculatus, assembly GCA_030522465.1. NCBI lineage: Eukaryota > Metazoa > Arthropoda > Arachnida > Ixodida > Ixodidae > Rhipicephalus > Rhipicephalus appendiculatus. Next base: position 310 of record JALIZH010000709.1, read on the forward strand.
GAGGCCCGTGTGCTTAGATTTAGGTGCACGTTAAAGAACCCCAGGTGGTCGAAATTTCCGGAGCCCTCCACTACGGCGTCTCTCATAATCATATGGTGGTTTTGGGACATTAAACCCCAGATATTATTATTATTAGTAGTCCGTCCCTCCTTCCCGCGTCTCGCGTCCCACAACACCACAGCGCATGCGCGTCCCCTCCCCCCTCTCTCTCCTACGCTCACCCCCTTTCTCTCCTCTAGGAATCCTCTACTCTTCGGAGCGGCCCCCGCGTCCCACACCTCCCAGAGCGCATGCGCGTCCCCTCGCCCTATCCTCTCCTACGCTGACCCCCCTTTCTCTACTCTAGGAATCATCTACTCTACGGAGTGGCGCCCCGCGTCCCACATCCCCCACAGTGCATGCGCGTCCTCTCCCCCTCTCTCCTCTAGGAATCCTCTACTCTACGGAGCGGCTTCCGCGTCCCACACCCCCACAGTGCATGCACGTCCCCTCCCCCCTCTCTCTCCTCTCCTACGGTTCCCCCCGTCCTCTCATCTAGGAATCCTCTACGGAGCGGCGCGCACGACAGGCGGTGCGACAGCTGCATACCCCGCTGGGGGGCGCCACGCTAGTTCCGCGGTGTGAAAATGACGGAGCGCGCGCGCGTCATTCTCTCTCCTGTGCAGCGCCGCGATGAGCGCCAGGACCGCTGCCATGAAACGAGAGCGGCGACGTTCCTACCACTCAAGCTAATTATTTCCCCCGCTTGCTTCGCATCCACACATGGTGCCCTTTAGCGGGAGATGGGGAAGTTTTTTAGATGCGAAGCATCTTATGCTCGGGGCTTTGTCCGTCCCTTCCGTGTCCCGCGTCCCCCGTTCCCCGTCCCGCGTTCCCGCGTCCGGCCACTTTCATGAAGTAGGGAAGCACCCATTATGCGAACCAGAACACTGTAGTAATATGTAGGCCGTCAACCACTACTACAGTCATAAGAGTCATGGCCGAGAGCACAGAGAGGCTGCTTAGCAATGGCTAGGCAGGTGGTGTCTGTCGCCCAGGTTCACCCCATTCCTTGATCTTGCTTGCATGTGTTTGGAGGGGGCTTAGTCCGTCCCTCTTTCCCGCGTCCCACACCACCCCAGCGCATGCGCATACCCTCCCCCCTCTCTCTCCTACGCTCACCCCCCTTTCTCTCCTCTAGGAATCCTCTACTCTACGGAGCGGCCCCCCGCGTCCCCACTCCCCCCCCAGCGTATGCGCGTCCCCTCCCCTATCCTCTCCTACGCTCACCCCCCTTTCTCTACTCTAGGAATCATCTACTCTACGGAGCGGCTCCCGCGTCCCACAGCGCATGCACGTCCCCCCCCCTCTCCTCTCCTACGGTCCCCCCCCGTCCTTTCCTCTAGGAATCCTCTACGGAGCGGCGCGCACAACAGGTGTTGTGACAGCTGCATACTCCGCTGGAGGCGCCACGGTAGTTCCGCGGTATGAAAATGACGGAGCGCGCGCGCCTCATTCTTTCTCCTGTGCAGCGCCGCGATGTGCGCCAGGACCACTGCCGTGAAATGAGAGCGGCGACGTTCCTCCCGCTCAAGCTAAGTATCTCCCCGCTGCTTCGCATCACACATGGTTCCCTTTAGCGGGACATGGGAATTTTTTTTGTTTGAGCAGTGCGTTAAGTGTCGAGGTGTGAACGTTGTTAGTTATCTCTCGTCCTGTGCGTGTTGTTTTCGTGCGTCATGTGTGCGTGAGCAGCACGCTGCACCTTTCGACCTGCTTGCCATTCGTCGCTTGACATTCCAATTTGTTGCTGTCGCGTTCATTGCTTCGCCTTGTGGCGAAACTGTGACTTTTTTTAATCATAGGTGAATACTTTTTCAGTGCTGACGACGTTGTTGGCGTCAGCAGCATGCTGTACCACGCACTTAAAACTTTGTTGGTAATGAAGGTTCCAAAACGTTGTCCATTTGCAATGAAAACAACACTTACTACCAGAGAAAAATGCTAAATCACTTTATTTCAGAATGGCAGACTGATTAGCTATGGGGTAGGATGCTAGCAAAGGAGCTAAAAAGCCAAACCGATGGCTAACAAAAGCAGGTGGGACAAGGCGCTGTGTCTTGTTTTTGTTTTTTTTTGCCGGTCTCAAACATGACGTGCTGAGACGCCAAGTAGTAAATATTTTACCAAAATTCCTCCAATTTAAAAACGTTTAGCCAATTTATGAAAGAAGTGCAGACACAAAAATCAACAAAGTTTCCATCAACTCATGCGAAGAAGGATAAACCTCCGTTGTACGACATAAATTCGTATTCCTTGAGCTGACGTGGAGTACGTAAGCGGTGGCGATAGGAAAATGATGTTCCGTCTGGTACATTTCACACGTGCGCCTTCATTTTGCGGCGTTAGCACTACAGAAGCGAACAGCTCCATGTACCTTCAGCAATATCTAGTCGTCGCCACTATCGGCCTCAGGGGAAAACGACCATAAGCGTCCGTTTGGACGCCAGCAAGTAGGGATGGAACGAAATTTCGCTTTTGATCGCTGAAAATCGGACCCTGAAATGTTCTGTAACACACGTGTTCACAGTCATCACAGTCGTCGTACACATCACTGACGTCACACCTTTAGCAGCTCCGTCGTGACGTTTTCACTAATAGTTATCATGACGATCATGACGATCCTGGGAAAAGAGCCACGCTTTGTTTGTAGGCTTCTGAATTCAACAAAAAAAAAGTCACAGTTTCACCGCAAGGGTGAAGCAATGAATGCGATAGCAACAAATTGTAATGTTATACGAAGTGAGGCTGGAAGCTAACTCTTTTGGATCCGATCTCACGCAACTCTAGAAAAAGCTCTTTTAAGCGAATACGGCCGCTCCAGGGACACTCTTCACACCATATTCTCTTCGCGTTGAGAGCGCAGCAAGTAGAAGGGTATAGCGGCCGCCCGCTGTCGGCTGCCGAGATGGGAGATAAGGCGCCCGCCCGCGACGACCGCGCTCCTAAAATCGAAGGTCGCTCGAGGGAACACCCGCCCCTCTTCGCGCTCGTGAACGACGAGCGGGGCCGGTCGAACAGTTGGAGGGATCTTATCGGATGCGCCTGCCGGCTCGTTTGTTCTCCGCTTCAGCCGCGTTCATCGCTCCCGCTCGCGTGCTATTACCCGCTGGTAGAATGCACGATGCGCAGGGGCTCTTATCAACTTGGACTTCATACGCAACATGACGGCGGCGGCGACGGCGACGGCAACGGCGCCGGCAAAAACCCGTCGAGACTGTCCATATAATTGCTATAGCAATAATACATATACATATCGGGACATGACGGCGACGGCAACGGCAGAAATCAGCCGAGAGTGTCCATGTAATTGCTATCGCAATAAAAGACAGGCTTGCGCGGAACGCACAGCGCCTTCACAGCAAAAGCTGAAAGAACAATCTTTCTAGAGCCCGTTGTAAGCTCTCGTGGGACAACTAATACAAGTACACTTGCAAGGTACCGCCTACGCTATAAGACATCATAATTTTTGGAAGATGGAGAGCACCCACTATGCCAATATTTCTTATTTTGCAGCAAAGTTGGGTGCCCGCTACACACCTGTAAGCCATTATGTACACTTCGTTGATGCTGCAGTTCATGACGATGTAGAAATACGGCTGAATCGTTTGATATCGGTTGGAAACATTTTGTAAATGCTTCGGCTGATGACGATGACGTAATATGGTTTGAGGCATTAGACGATCCAGTGGTTACGCAATTCGCACTGCGTAGCCCTGCGGTAGAATACTGAAAAGCCAGACAGAGACCCGGGTTCAAATCTCATTTGGTTTTTCCTTATTCTTCACGATAGTGGTCACAGACCTCGGTGGCGGCGGCAGACAACTACGGCAACAAAGTAGGCTGTTGTTGTAAACCCATAACAGCTGCTGTTATGAAGACAACCCGTTTTACTGCGAATGCAATTATTTTGCTCTGTTTCAGTAGTATTGATCAAGATAGGCCTTGAATTTTATTAAATTACTATAACAAATTTAAGCACTTGGAAAACTGATGGCGCATGTTTGAGACTTGTCTTCCTCTACAAATAACTTAGTCAGTCATGACTGCTTGTTGCGCAACATAAACACGGACAAGAAGAAATAGACACCACGGGCGCAAAAAGCAGTCATGAATCGGTACTAACTCGCCCAACTGTCAGCACTCTTAGTCATGTTTGCAAAAGTGGCAGATGCAACGCTAGCAACCGACGCCACTCTCATTAGAAATTGTCATTATTAGAGAAGTTATGTGTTTGTCCTCAACAATCAGTTGAATGTTGATGTACTACAATAAAAATATTTTTTAAACGGCTGAAATATTTTTGAAACTCTACTAAGGCGCTGATTTGGGCCGGTTGGTACATGATCAACGAAGCGAAAAAACAGCGCGAAACACGGTACAGTGAAAGAGACGGACCATGCGCTTGGTCGGTCTCTTTCACTGTTCCGTGTTTCACGCTGTTTTTTTCGCTTCGTTTTGAAACTCGTCTAATTGTCGTACAAATTGACGTATTATGCGTATTAAAGCTGGTTCCATTAGAACTATAGTTCTAATGGAACTATAGTCACAAGCTAAATGAATGTTTCTATTAATACCAATGCATCATATATAGCTCTTCTCGAGCCAATGCATTTGCGCAACTTCCTCTTTTGAATTGAGAAGTGCGCGATTCACTTTTATTTAAACAGTTTCACATTGTTCCTATTTCGGAAACAGTAATAGGCCTATCATCTGCATTGACAGCGTGTAAGTGACGCAGGTTGTGATTGATGATAACTGATACAAAGAAATCATGACAGACATTGGAACGAGATGACGCGATATTAAGGCGTCAGTAAGGCAGAGAGTGTCTTAGTATCGCTACACGTGATAAGATTAACATCGATGTTTAAAAAGATAAATAGTTGGGAGCGGCACTTGCTTATCACTAAAATAACTGAAACAACGTACATTTTTTCTGTATGACGTACCAACAAATATCAATCTCAGTGAAATATGATTTCACCGGAACAGTGATTACGTATTGACAAGCTGTCACTAATGAAGAGTGGTAGTGTTCTCATGTGACATAGGCATCAAAAATTTATTAGTTTAAACGTAGGATTAGGTATAAAAAAAGAGTTCACTTGATGTTATACGAAAGGTATAGGGAATGCTGTATTTTCCGAAGCAGAATACTTGCATATTTCTCAGTATGGATCGAGCTGTTCTACTTGTCTTAATCCCATTCATAGCGGCTTCTAGGGGCAGTTACTCAGCTGAGCAAAGTAAGGTTTTTGAAAACATCATACGCGCATGCGAAACAGCTTGATTTGTTGCCTCATGCCAGAAGTAAAGGCATGTGTAATGTGGTAATTGGTTTTGTGCAAGCTAACGAGGAACTAAGGAAATGACATAGAGATGATGCGAATACCGACGATTACTTTAGGGGCACGTGCACTGAGCGACACACTTGCTTTGCTTCCAAGCATATCCGATCGAGGATTTATTTTCGGTTTTCAGAATATTCATAAAAAGCCCTCTAGAAATAGAAATCGTCTGCTCTGAAAGAAATTATGAGCTATATTAGAAATATGTTTTTTTCTGGGGACAACTACTCTTAAAATAAAGCTGGATTAACTGTAAGGGTAAGAAAAACGAATTTCTTGAGCACATTGAAAGATTGTGCACTGCTGGAAACGTTGAGGCACCAGTGGAGCATGTCTGTTCTGCCCAGAGTAAACTGTGTTATTCGATGTTGTAGTAGTTAAGGTGAAACTGCTAGCGAGCTATACTGGCACTGCCCTTCACAATATTTCGCGTCCGCAAAACCCTTCACCGCCGATGCGTGCGGAACAGCTGCGGAGGAGAGTACGTGTGAAGTCGGCTCCTCCTCCGCCAATATTCGTCATGGTAGCGATGGGTGTGACATGCAGGAAACAGGCGGGGGCGTGCACTCCGCGCAGGTGCGTCACACAGAAGCGGGGGCGGTGCGCCGTCGTAGGCGGCGGCGAATCTTGCAGTAATGTCCTTTAAAATATATTTCCCATTTTCGGGGTATTTCCGACCATGCTTCTAGCGGAAATGGAAACAAGCAAATATTAATGGTATGCCAGGGGTTACATTTTTTTAGAGCAAGCATCACAAATTATGTTAATGAACGCACCACATACGTTTTTTCACGACAGAAAGCTGTCGCGTTATGCCCTCCAAGACCATAGGATCTACAGATCGACGTCTAAGACATGTTTCTCGTCGCAAAAGTGCTTGCATCGCATGCACATACAGCTCAAGAAGTAGGTGAAACAAGGTTATTTTTTATTCCATTTTTTTTCGTGTAAACATACTCTAAAAATGAAAACGTGGGCGTTCGGGGTAGGGCGGTCAGCACTTATGGTGATAAACCTTTGGTGATGTGACACCTTTGTTATTGCAGGACTTCAGTGGACACTGCCGCGAATCGGGGAAGGAATTACTGTATATGCGAAGATTTTTTATGATTCAACATTAGAGGAGGAACATTCTTCTGAGCCGTCATTACCGGACTTCGAGAATCTTTTCAAGATGGTGAGATAAACCCGGCTTTGTTTCTCGTTGTGCTTCTCGAGCATTTACACCTGACCACCTCGAGATTAACAGCGTTATTGCACAGATAAATCAAAGGAATTAGGCAGCGCAGTCTAATATTCGTCTTTCAATTGGCTAAATCCGAATTATGAAGCATGATGTAATGGTGTTTATGGTCGTGAGGGCCGACAGTGCCGAAATGTTGTCACGACTAGAGATTTTCATATGATAATGACACAGGGAATAAAGAAAATGATGTATCATGGGCGTACAGACGCCTAAAATATTGGTTATACGGTTGCGGAAAACATATCTATACTTTAAAAACATAACAATGAGACGTGGGTGTTCTATGAAAAAGGACTGCGTATAGGCTACCACATAATAATAATATTATCTAAGGTTTAACGTCCCAAAAGCACGATACCATTATGAGAGACGCCTTAGTGGAGCGCTCGGGAAGTTTCGACCATCTGGTGTTCTTTAACGTGCACTGACATCCGCAGTACACGGGCCTTAAGCATTTTGCCTTTATCGAAATGCGACCGCCATGGCCGGAATTGAACCCGCTACATTCGCGTCAACAGTCCAGCACCGTAACCGCTACACCACCACGGCGACACGGACATCTCATAAAAAAGACAAGATGAAGATGTAAGACCCATGACCATACTTTAAATCTATTTTAAAAACATGTTCTAAGTCTACTTCTTTAAAAATTTCCGGAATACGCAATAGCAGTTCGTGTTTTTTACGGCTTGGCTGAATTCCCACGCAGGGAACACCTGAAAGAACGGGAACGATTCCATTGAGAAGCTGTTATATTTGCTCATTTTGTTTAATTGCATCACCTTGCATGAAGCGCAATCAAGTGCACACAAAACTGCAGATTTCCAGTTGACAAACGCATCGTCACGTCGCTAGTACTTCAACCTATGAAATAAATGTTGAGATTTTCCCTCCCTAAAATACAGTACGATTATGAGAGACGTCGTAGTGGACTGCTCCGAAAATTCCTTCCAGCTGGGTTTCTTTAAGAACACGTAAATCTAAGAACGTGAACCTCTAGCACATTGCCTACATAGAAGTGCGGCTGACACAGCCGTGATTCGATACCCCGACATACGGGTAATTAGTCAAGCCCCATTACGATTAGATCACACTGGCGATTATTGAGCTAATAACTATCACACAAGAAAAATGTGTTTTGAGCCACAAAGGGATATCCTATTTGAGGAGTTCTGGCAGAAGTGATATCGCGAAAACGTGGCCATACCTAATGTTACATGCAGGCTCACGACAGCTGTCGATAGTAAAGGAACTCGAACGTAGCGTTAGATGCGATATTCCGATGTTTTTTATCACATGATTATAGCTTTTACTTCTCTTTAACACTGGAGCTGTTAATGCCAGTTGTCAGTTGTGATCCGTGTAGAGAAAGTTATCAACATCATCAACCAACACGCGCTATCAAACCTCCTTCGTTTTCTTCATCTTTTGCACCGCTCCCAGGGCACGTGCGCCGATTTTTTATGCTTGGGATGGCATGACTGAGGTGGGTGAGAGAACGAGCACAGTGAGAGCAAGAGAGAGAGAAAGAAAGAAATTGGAAGAGAAAGACAGAAATTATTTGCGAAAAAATTTCTCGGCGAGGCGCGATTGAAACCCGCGTACCCACGATCGGAAGGCGAGCATCGTGACCACTCCGCTATCCAGGCACGCTTCCAGAGCATAACATAGTCTTGTATAGTATAGCATGCCAAGAGGGTGGGGAAGTCAAGTGAGGGTGATGACAAGAGAGGTGAAGGTCAGGAGGAGGGGGAGAGTAAAGTATAGCATAGAAAGAAAAAATAGAGAGAAAGCATGGGAAGAGAAAGGGAAATCAATATATTGACAGATAGCGAGAGATACAAGCAGGGAGCGAGAATTAGGGGGACAGAGAGAAAGGGAAGAAAGAGAAAGAATGATAGAAGGAGGAAGGAATTGATAGAATTATATATAGAGAGAAAGCGAGAAATAAAAAAGTTGGGAAGGACAGACGCAGACAAAATAGAAGAGAAAAGAAAGAAAGAAATGAAGAAAGACAGAGAAAAATAAAGAGAAACAAGGGCGCCAAGAGATAAAAATGAAAGAGGAATTGAGAAATTGAGTAAGAGGGAGAGGAATGTAGGGAAGGAAGAGAAAGAAAATATAGAAGGAGCAGGAAATAGAAAGATATGTGAAGAGATAGGAAGAACTATAAAAAAAAAACAGACACGAGTAAAAAAAAAACAAGAAATATAGTGAGAAGAGAGAAAAAGGAAGAAGGAGATGCAGGAAAGAAAAAAATAAATACAAGAAAGGCAGGCCAACTCCCTAGTTATTTCAGGTTAGGTACCACTAAAGTGAAGCTGACTGAATTTTAGCTCGAATACCCTTGGGGAAGAGCTGATCTTCTGTTAAACAGAAATATGCTTAGGGTATTGCGTATACTGAAGAAAACAAAACCGATGAGGTTTTTCAATAAGTGGAAAATTAAAAGAACACTTTTAGAATGGATACAGCGAAGTAATCTGTAACGCTACGATGTTTTCTTGGTGTAAAGTATGAACTCTAATGTTTTCATGGCATTAATTATTCCGGACCAGATATTTTCAGAGCTTCGAAAACCATGAGACGCCATGCACATATAAAAGACGACTATTGCAAATAAAATAATTAAGTAACGGTTAGCCAGTAAAATATACGGTGAAAACGTTTTACTTCTCGGGTTCTACGTGGCAGCTGTAAGTGGAGCAAAATTTTCAGGATGATTGAATTTCGATGACTGAACTGCTGAGCCCGTTTTTTTTTACTGTATATTAATACGACAACTTTATGGATCACGAACATTGAATGTTTCCTGACCATTATATGCACGCTGTACGTAACAGTCCCTTCGAAGTATCTTGTAAAGTAGTATTGTGTGATGAGCTTTCTAGCCGACTGTTGATTTCTAGCAAATCTGTTGATTGAATGGCGTGCGTTACGTTGCTGCCTCGTCATTAGGAGTGCGTTGCTACCGTTTTCCTTTTGCTTAATATGTTCCAAGGCCAGAACGGAGATCGTACGCGCAGACATTCGCAACTCAATGAGGCTGTGTCTTTGCAGGTTGAGCAGTATTTCCACAATATATCAATAATGATCAATATCGAAGTAAAAAGCGTCCAAAAGGTGTGTATACGCATTTACACTTGTAATTCAGCTCCTATTATCAAGAAACTGCCTCTTTTGCGAAATGTATAGTTTCATAAGCCATACAAAAATTGGGGGACACTTAAGCTTCGCCTTTAAGAGTTGAACGCGATAGTGATATCCTGTCCCTAGTGCGTACTTCAGTCACTTAGTACACACCATGTAATGGGTAGCATGCTTTAAACCACAAGCAATTATGAGCAGGAAATGTTTTCGAACTTCCTATGCACACACTACGTGGTCTGAAGGGAATACGCGCAGTAAAGTGTGTGCCTTTTGTAATGGGTGGCCGGCTTTGAACCACGATGTGATTATGATATCCACATGTTCTGACGCCCGATGGCAATGTAAGCTTGTACCGCGCAATATTACTGCGATATGACATGTTGTATTGCGACGCCTGTATACAGGACGCGTGTGTTTGTAAAACATGAAAGCTACTTTCACTGCATTTCCAAGCAGAGGAAGTTATTTTCAATGTCATTCCAAGCAGAGGCGTGGCTGTGTGGTAGAACACCTGCTTGCCACGCAGACGGCCTGGGTTCGATCGTCACTCAGAGCCGGCAATTTTTGTTATTTATTTTATTTGCATCTTTCTCGATTTTTTCGGTCACGGCCAAGATGATTTTTCGCTCACAATCAATGACGCCGACGCCGGAATTTCTGTGAAACGAGCTCTTTAACGCTATTGCGTTAAAATAGTAAATCATGTTCTTTATCGCACGGTAAATCCAGATGCATTTTCTACAAGAATCATAGCAGAGTTATTAGGTGAGGGTCAGTTAGCACTAGAGAACAAAGGTTGTGGAATTTCGCACTGCGTAGACGTTACAGAAGAGACACGTACGGAAGGACAGAAAAACACTACCAGATCAGTGGGCGCTTGTTCAATTTATAACTACCGCAACGGGGTGCTTTAGTCCCAGAGATTTGTCATACCTGTATAACGGTTTAGTTAGATGGAGTTACAATGAAAAGCGGAAACACGATTCTTGTAGAGCCAAATGGTTCACAGGCTTCCTACTAGCTTTGAAAGCAGTTGCAATTGTGCCTGCAATTCATCTCTAGTTTTCTTGTGGAGCCGTAATTTGTTTTATAGGCGTACGTATCAGAAGCCTGATCAAACGCGAAAATTTACTAATGGCGTCGGCGGCTTCAACATGAGTGATATGAATTCATCACGAGATGACGTCATTAATTATGCCATCGCCGTAGCTTAAGACGTCATCGTGACGTCAGTATGTTGTAAAGGTGACGTCACAAACATGCCGTCGCATGAATAAGTCATCACATGTCGTCGTCTCTTGGTCACAAGAGGGCAGATCATGGTGGCAGTCACAACCATGCGGGGTGCAGACAGCTCGCTATGCCTCCGATTCTTATGGCAGTGCAAAACCATGTTAATTGCAGAGAGCTTACATTGGGGTACGTCGACTCAGAAGAAAAATTTAGGCGGCTTCGCCCTAGTGGTTCCAAGCCTGAATGAAGTGTAGTCGAAGTGTAGTCGCAGAAATGTAGTCGAAAACTAACTGTTTTGGTTGCAGATTACCAATCTTGGTGTTCAACATGGTCAATCCATCAATACAAACGAAACACTTGAGAAGTTCAAACAGTATGTTGCTTCTGAAAATGAAGGAAATAATACCATTTACTATTTATTTACAAGGTAAGTATGACTATCGCTTAAATTATCGCGTACCACTTATATAAATTGAGTCCGAATAATAGCGTTCGATATTGCAATGAGCTATCTGTGACAATTGATAACGACAATAATAAAGCGCTTGGCTTTCCGCTTTCTTTTTTGTCACTGGTTTAAAAAGGTGCCCTAGGTAGAACTTTTTACAATGGTTTCACATCACGGACGCAAGTGCACGCAGGTTTTAACGTCAAATACCTTCCTTGTGCTAACAAAAAATCATTTCACCTTGAGAACGGCTGCGTAATTTTCAGTCGAGGGGACGCGTTGTACTCAGCTCCGTCTAGTTAAGTGCGAAATTACAGTCGAGGCTTGCTTGGCAACAGGGGGCTGGTATGCGGGCCTCTATATACCAGGTGCCGGATAAACGATATTTCTTGAGCCATATTAGTTGAGAAACTACCTGTCGACTTCACGTATCCATACCGGCGACGACATTTTCGCAGAATGATCCCGATTGTAGCAATAACGGTAGTGAAATAATGGAACCAATATCTCCACTCACAATGCTGCGTTGCACAAGATCGCAAGTGTCACCACGTTTAAAATTGAGGAAGGAAAGAAAGCGAGAGTCTCCAACGCACCACGAGCAAAAATGGTGAAGAAGGGACGCCAACCTTAGACGTAGATGTCTATGCGCAACCAAAAAATCACGCCATATCCACGAAGTGAATGATGATGAGTGGGCGAAGCTCGATCGTTTTCATCCATGGCAGAAAGAGAATGTGTGGTCTGGAACGGGCTTATACTTCATGGTCATCAGCGTCATCGTCATCGTTATTGTAGTGGGTACTTTCCACTATACTGGAACGCGCTTATACTTCATCGTTATCACGTCTAGTGGGTACATTCCACTATACTGCGCCATCGTCATCTTTATCACGTGTAGTGGGCACATTCCACTATACTGGAACGCGCTTATACTTCATCGCTATCACGTCTAGTGGGTACATTCCACTATACTGCGTCATCGTCATCTTTATCACGTGTAGTGGGCACATTCCACTACACGTGGCTATCTACCTACTACTACTACTAAAGAGGAGGGACAGACCCACACCCTAAGGAGCTTCGCCCCTAAAAGCAGTCGTTGCCAAGCGAGACGCTGTAAGGGGAAGCTCCCAGTGCTTCGGTGACTTTTGTGCCCCCCCCTCCCCCCTCCCGCTGTATAAAAAAAGATTAACCCTAACTCACACTGTGCGTTCCAGGCAAGTGTCCGCCAGTGCATGCCAATGTACAATTACATAGGTCGTTTGTCAATAAAAGATAGTGTTGAAACTCTACGACGCGATGCTGCATAGCTGTATGCCGTGGAGTAAGCGAGAGTCAAGAAAGTATTGATGCGCCCAAGAACAAGTCGCAGTTTCATGAAAAGGACGAATGTACGAATGCGACAGCAGGAAAGTCGAATGTTATAAGATGTAAGGCTGGCAACTAACTGCGGTAGCAGCCCATACGGGGTAACTCAACAAAACGCCCGCGTAAGAAAACACTAGCGCTGCAGAAAGCGAAGCGACCTCATTGCTGTCTATTACTTCAGTGCAAATGAAGCCGTGGGAATTGCCCGTAAGAAAGACACAGATCTTCTGTTGGTCTCTGTAAGCATAAGCGCCGAAGAGGCACAGACAACGAAACGACGGGAATTGGCGCTGACTTTCACGCAGCGTCCAGACCGGACGCTGTCAGTGTGAGCCACGGATGGACAAGAATAATATTCTTGGCAGAAGCAATAATACAGCGGCGCCTGTGTACAGTGCCGTCCACTCTTATAAGGTGAACACGCCTCAGCGTGGCAACCCTTTGCGGAGCGCCAGTGAAGCCGGCAAGGCCGCTCATCGAATCGAAGCGGTGCATGCGCGCACGAGCTTGTCACTTTTGCTTTACTACATACAAGCAAGGCCGGCGCTTGGCGACTACGGAACAGCACGCTCCAGCGATGTAGCAGATGACGTAAACCATCTCCCGTGTGTCCAGGTGTGGATGCGCCGCTACGCTGCGCGGCCGCGCCGGCTGCACTGGTGCTGCGCGGACTGCGGCCACGCTGAGCCGTGTACACCCTAACAGTGCACTACACTGTACATTACTGCAATAAATCAGCCGAAAGTTAGCGCTCACATTGCTCTCTGCGCTGCCTCTCATTTCGTCGTGTTGCGCTAAGTGACCATAGTTCTTTGGTCAATACAAATATGAACTGGCACTCTGTAAAGCCAGGGATGAACGACAACAACGCAAAGCTTGCATGACAGAAGCACAGAAGCGCGCAATGAAATGCGAATTCTTCATTTTTTTTTCATCTGTAATCAACGCACTCGGCAACGACTCCTTGTAAATGTATAACGAACAGCACAGAAAGCAGAGGCCTATATATATAGCACAATCGATACTTGCGTATGAGAACCTGTCTCGTCAGCCACAGCTTTACTTTGTGAACCCACCGCCCTGCCGATCTGACTTGTACAAACGTCGTTGCGTACTAAAGTAGTTTAGTTAAGTGATCTGGCGACGTACTTACCGAAGTGTGTTATTTGCTGCGGTGACGGACTCGTGGAAAGGCGCACGCTTGGAATCCTGTTCACACAATGATGCCCGCTCGTTGGGACTAGGACGAGGAGCCACCGCTGCCGATTCCAGGGCAAGTAACGTGCCGACCATCTAGATCCGCGATGCACAGCCTCCAGCACGGTTAACACGAACGCCCCGTAACGTGGCCTGCCCCGGCTTCGACTGACGCCAGCGCCACAAAATGTTCGTCGGTATGTTTGCGGTGGCTTACGATAGCTCAAATTGCTTGTAAAGTGTGTTGGTTGTCAAAGACGAAATATGCGCATGTGCCTCGGGTTGTAGTCAGAGCGTTGCGTGAAGCCGAGCGGTACGCTAGACAACACGTTATCTTGGGCTAGTTGGTGCATATATGCTTCAAGAACGTCGTGCAACGTTGCGAGCGAAAAAAAAAAAAGATGGGAGTGAACGAGCGCAAACTGACAACAAATTTTATTTTTCGGTAGTACTGGAACTGCCAATCCATTGATGACATGCGCTGGCCAAGACAATAACCGCAGGCGCCGTGGCAACAGTACAAGGCCTGAAATGCAGAGCGCAACCAGGGTACCTGGAACGCAGCTAAGCAAAACTTGATTACCTAATATAACATCCCTGAAAACGTGTGCAGAGGGATGTTATATTAGAAATTCAATGGTTCGAGGTGCCCTGGTTGTGATCGGCATGTCATGCCTTGTTAGGTTTTTCGTGCAGCTGTGGTTAGTGCCTAGGTCATCGCATGGATTCATTGCCTTTTTATTCTGAGATATTCCGAAAAATAAAGCTAAACTTGAGTTGGCGCTCTATGTCCCTTCTTTCACCTCGCTCGTACCTTTGCACCTCGTCGTTAAAGGGCCCCTCACCAGCAGCGTCCCCATATTCTCGAATTGGTACTGGATACTCCCAGAGAATATGCTCTAGTGTGGGTCAATTAGTACAATACTAGCATTAGTTAGTAGTATGCGAATCAGGGTATAGATATTTCCGCATATATTTGTATGAAATAGTAAAAATGACGGTGTTTCACGCCGCATCGACTGTAGCAACAAATGAACTTGCTCTGACAACATGGTGTTTGCTCGTTTTAGGAATCCACTGCATGCAGAAGAAAAATGGAGAAGACCGGGCCTACAAGTACATGTGTAAGGAAATCAGAACTAGAAAATTCACGAATTCGTGTTTAAAATTTGCGACGCGTGTTTTAAACTAAAGACGTCTCGATTAGAGTTACTCTTGCTACCCCACAATAAATTATAATGAACAGTAACTACGTTGAGCAGACTCGAATACGCTCCAGCGATTAATGGAAAAAGCATGGTTGATCCCTCCGTCATAGGAATCGGTATAACACGAAAGGAAAACGTGTCCTTACAGAAATAGTTGACTGTTTACTGTACATTGATACAAGAGTCCATGCACAATGTTTGGAAGTGCTTTAACGTGGATGCACCCACGTTGACGCTTGGTGGTACATCACCATCCCGATGACTAACATCGATGATAAATGATTAAACAAACCATTGTGGTAGCTGTTGTAGCCAACGGTGAGAGCCTAAAATCAGAGAAAGCGTTGTGACAGCTAGAAGAGCGTCGCTGACTGGGCGCTGAACTTGGGCTAACGTCGTCATTCCGCTGCGTGTTAAGGAGTTGAACACCACGACAGGACTAGGGGGAAACGCAACGCGCGTCTTGTAGCCCGGCCCCCTGTAGCCTGGCTGCGATATTGTCGGGGCGCCAGGAGAGGTAGGCGCGCGTCACCGAGCTATTAGTGGCATGGAGGGATGCTACGAGCGAGGCCGATGGTTTTTACAACGCTTGGGCTAAGGTCGCCACCTAGCGATGTGTTAAGGCGTAAGCAAAATTGCACAACACTTTTGTAAACGTTCCGAATTGATTGGACGTGTAGCAACGACACGTTGCAGGAGCGAATCGCGGTGTCCATGGTCATGATTCATTACTTCACTGCCGACCAACAGCTCTGTGAGATTAAAGTGTGAGATGTGAAAGGCGCGTTTATTCATCCTCCACAATTTGTGACCGTGGCGCAATGGGTAGCGTGCTCG
The DNA here is from genome assembly GCA_030522465.1 of Rhipicephalus appendiculatus. Lineage (NCBI taxonomy): Eukaryota > Metazoa > Arthropoda > Arachnida > Ixodida > Ixodidae > Rhipicephalus > Rhipicephalus appendiculatus. The sequence continues at coordinate 16,390 of JALIZH010000709.1, forward strand.
AATGTTGTCGCCGAACGAGAGGTCGTGGCTTCGGCTCCCACTGACGGAATATTTTTTCTTTGTGATCTGATCCAGCGCATTTTTCGACGTCATTTCCGTGACGGAAATGAGTCACTGAAGTCTTGGTGGACACCGGCATAAACCACTTTTGTGTTAAAAATATCTGAGGAAGGGCAGTAGACGCAATCGGCCAGTAGTTGTTTTTAAGTCGAAGCCATCCACGTAATCTGGAACTTATACGTTGTATGCTGCCTCTAATTCATGCGACACAGTAAGATATTTAAAATTTGCCTTATTTCGAATGTCCAGTATGACAAGCATGCAACAGGAAGCAGAGATAGATAAGAAGGATAATGTACTTGCACAGATAAGGGCGCGAGCTGAAGACAATAGACGATGACCTTTCTTATTACGATTTTCTTGCAGATGATAGCACATTCCGAACATTTTGCAGTCAACTGAAGAGCGCTGTTGTCGTATATCATAAATCTACGGAAAGCTACCTAAACGCTGTAGCAGCAACGGGATGGACGTAAGTGTGTTTTTTTTTTGCATTCTGTCACATTCAGCTAAAAACGTAATTGCGGCCAGACACATAGGATTTGAGTTAATACCCTCCGCTGGAGACGATTCTCGCCGAACGGAACCGATGAGGATTGCGACCAAAATGATTTGTAAATGCAATCATTTTTTCGGAACAATTTGTAATTAAAATATATTTACACTCAAATACATTGCACAATAGAATTGATATAGCCGTCATACAACATTAACTTCTTTTGTACTGATATACTTCCATATTTAGGAAAGATATGTACAGAAATACATTTTATCTTCCTGCATTCTAATGCGCCCCACCACATATGACAGCCTTTTATGCTATATTAATACCGGGAACTGGTGTCAGCAGGCATCAATGGAACCAAGAAATATCGAAAACGGTCTAGAATTTTCTATCCCACGAGCTGTAGCAAGAGCGAAAAGAACGTAATGGAAGACAGATAAGAGCCTCAAATTCATTTGCACAAGAATTCCACTAAGGATTTCTATTGGAAGTTATCAAAGTGATCGGAAAGCGTAGTTTTATCACACGCGACGGTTACAGTGAGCTTTCTAGCGCATTGTACGCGCGGCCTTGCCTAGGACGATCGTATCGGATGCCACCGACATGACCTCTTTCATGTGCTTTGTAACGTTCGTCAACGTCTGGAGCAGCCGCACGCCAGGCCAATTCCGCCACCATTGAAATACATGCTTGGTCTCAAAATCCGCGATGTCGTAAAGTTCCTGATGTGTAAAATTATTGATGTCTTCTAGAGATCTTGCCCTGCAGAGACCTTTCATTCAAGTACTGATATATTCAGACAAAGCTTCATAGGAAATGTGCTTCACTTGCATATCTGTTTGACCGAGGGTACAGCGCATTCATATGATTCAGGTACACTCAAGTTGCCTCTGCGTGGATGTGAGGGACGCACTCCCTTTTGGAGAGTGGGGGTTTCGTGTTCAAAGCCAGCGCCACCAAGAATTTTTTTTCTCTTTTCTTCATTCATATTTCTTTGGTGACGATCGTTCATGCGCTGTCGCCAAGACGAACGGATGTCGTCAGTCGGCATAGAAGTGCTTAAGGGTTGAAAAACGTGCTTAGGAACCTACGTAGGAAGAGGGTGCCCAGATATCTTTGGATTCTAACTGAACATATGTAAAAAAAAACGATCATGGCTACGGCAATGCAAGAAAAATCATAATGAATTTTACACACTATTACTTTAATTCTCCCCGAGTTAACAAAACATTTGCATTCCGACTTAATTGAAGGTTTGGCCTTACGGGATATTACCCTGTCGAAGTGGATTTCTTCACCATGTTTTGGGTGTTTTCGTAAGTATGAGTGAGACCCTCCATATTTCCCTGCACAGATTATTTACGCAAACAGTCGTACACAAGCGTTGTGTCCTACCCTGCTAAATCCCCTTTGCAGTACAGCTAGAATAACGTTCAGGTTCCCAGAGTTATCAAGCAACTTGTATGCGCACATTATGGCTTCTGCAAACTGCACGCTTACACCTTGCAATGATGGGTATGCATTTGTAAACAGGGAACCAATAAAGAGGAC
>JALIZH010000713.1:0-14690 GCA_030522465.1 Rhipicephalus appendiculatus
CATTAGTTTAGGTAGCATTGAAAAAAAAACGACACAAAAATTATGACAAATCAAGGGTAGATTGTTGGACCTTGTTGGTGTAACATGATCATAAGTTAAGCGCGGCACTGAAGTGATCGTAGAATCGGCTACGATACATAAGCTAGGCCAGGAATGTGTCAGCGCACCATCTTTATCATTATCCAGAAAAGAATTGTCATTTCTTGATGCTACCACATTTGCGCATGCCTGAGTGTCCGCCATTTGTCATGTATATATTCTGTGATCCGGCTTCCAATAAATCATTGTTGAAAGTTAGCGCTCGTGTGTGTTCTCCCTGTCCCGTCCTCGTCACTTCAGTGCCGCGCTTAACTTATGATTATGACAAATATTTCGGTTACCTATAAATTATCTCTTTGACATATCCTCCCCCCCTCTTCATTTTTTTTTGCGCTATTTCATTTTCTTTTTCGCAAATTCTACTGCCGCACATTTCGTCGCCGATCCCCCGTAGTGGGTTGTGCCATTAATCCAGGAATCATCATCATCATCATTCCGAAGCAGTTTCAACAAATATCGTGGCTCTGGTAGAACAGTTGCTTGCCGCGCAGATAGCCTGGGTTCGATGCTCACTACCTGCAAATTTGTATAATTCATTTTATTTGCATCTGATTTTGCGCTCACGGACTAGATGACGATCTTTCGCTCACAACGAACAACACCGACGCCGGAGTTTCTGCGAAACGAGTTCTTTAACGCTGTCGCGTTAAAACAGTTTCAGGGTCCCTTTAAGTCCAGGTCGAAACGGTGGCTTGAAACACAGAAACAGTGTAGAATAAAAAAATATTTTAACTGCGCACGCATGCATACAAGGGCATCAGACCAGGACAGAATGCGTGCTTAAACCACGGAAAATAATATAGTAATAATATCTGGGGTATAACGTCCCAAAAGCACGATATGATTATGAGAGACGCCGTAGTGGAGGGCTCCGGAAATTTTGGACCATCTGGTGTTCTTGAACGTGCACTGACATCGCACAGTACACGGGCCTCTACCATTTCGCCTCTATCGAAATGCGACTGCCGCGGCCGGGATCGAACCCGCGACCTTTGGGTCAGCAGCCGAGCACCCTAACCGCTACACCACTGCGGCGGACCGCAGAAAATGAAATAGAAAACAAGAGCCCGCTGTGGTTGTCTAGTGGCTATGGGGCTCGACTGCTCGCCCGAAGGTCGCGGGATCGAATCCCAGCCGCGGTGGCCGCATTTTCGTTGGAGGCCAACATCCCAGAGGCCCGTATACATATTTTTAGGTGCACGTGAAAGAACAACAGATGGTCAAAATTTCCGGAGCCCACCACTACGGCGTCTCATAATATCGTGGTTTTGGGACGTAAATTCTCACAACCTATTAGTAGAACACAAGAACAATATTTTCACGTAGTCGTGACGTTGACAAACGCTACAGTCGGCGTTTCTAAGATGAACCTCTTTATTTGCCCGCACTTCTTGCCGGTAAACAGGAAGTCAGACTAGAGCAAAACACACTGTACAATGATAGTGGCGAACAGAGCGTCGGCCGTCGATAAACAGATCAACTTTGGGACGCGTCGTCTTTCATACATCACGCATCGAACTTTCCAGTCTTATTACTGGTGGTCGCGCAGGCGCTGGAATAAGCTTGAGTGTTCGCGTCCTCAGCGCAATCTTAACAAAAAGATATCCTACAATCGCGAAGCTTCTCGACGCGGTCTGCACCATGCATTGCTGACAGTCGTTCTGGGTATAAACGGAACACAGCAAAACTGAAACAAGAAACGCGCGTGTCAATGCCCCCCTCTATAAAAGCATCGCCTCGATCCTTAAAACAGAACATGGAAAGAAATGCATGAAGCAATAAATAATGACAACAAAGCAAGTAAAAAATAAAAACTAGAGTCCACAGCTTCCTTAACGCGCGTAGAACTATTTAAGGCGCACCACATGCACAACCTCGGGACGTGCCCTGCATCGCTGAGAGTTCGTGACGCCGTCGGGGATAACCTCGTAGTCGAGTGCGCCGAGACGTCGAAGTACCCTATACGGTCCGAACCATCGCCGAAGAAGCTTCTCGCTAAGTCCCCGTAGGTATATCGGCTCCAGACCCACACACGGTCAACGGGTTGGTATTCCATGTGGCGTCGTCGAAGGTTGTAGCGACGGCTGTCGGTCTTTTGCTGGCTATGATAGATGCGCAGAGGGGCGAGTATTCTTCGGCGCGCTGAAGTTACACGGTGACGTCGATGTTTTTCTCGTCTGAGACATCAGGTAACATGGCGTCGAGCATCGTAGCCGGGGTCCTTCCGCAGACCAACCTGTACGGCGTCATCTGCGTCGTTTCTTGTACGGCCCTGTTGTATGCAAAGCTCACATACGGATGGATGGCATCCCACGTCTTGTGCTCGACGTCGACGTACATAGCCAGCATGTCGGTGATGGTCTTGTTTAGACACTCGGTGAGGCCATTGGTCTGAGTGGTAGGCGGTGGTCCGGCGGTGACTTGTTTGGCTGTACCTCAAGATCGGCTTCCATGACGCAGGACGATGTTTTCGACGAACTGTGCCACCTCAGCGGCACTACCTTTGGGCAGGGCCCTAGTCTCGGCGAAGTGGGTGAGGTTGCCAGTAGCTACGACGATCTATTTGTTTCCGGAATTCGACATCGGGAACGGCCCCAGTAAGTCCATGCCATAGTACGTTACATGTGTCTGCCGTCACTGACAATCCCGGCAAGTATTTCCGTAGTGGGTGGCGTGGGCAGTGAGGCGAGGCCAGTAGTACTTTCCTTGTATCCTCGCGAGCATGCGAGAAAGGCCAAGGTGTCCAGCCGTCGGGTTGTCATGTAGAGCATCCAGAACTTCTGGACGTAACGCTGAATGTACTATGACGAGGTAGTTGGCCCGAAGGGGCGATAAGCATTTCTTAGCGAATTTCGGCTAATCTATCTATCTATCTATCTATCTATCTATCTATCTATCTATCTATCTATCTATCTATCTATCTATCTATCTATCTATCTATCTATCTATCTAGCCGCCTACGACTTTGTGCTTTCCAGATTGTATCGTTAATGGGATTTATACCAAAATTCGTATGGCATAACATGACTGTATGACGAACATGAATGACTGGTCATATCATGAAAATCATGAATAACTTTTAACGAACGGTATGATTTACATGCCATGTTCTTGGTGCTCTTGCGACCGCGACCGTTTCGTTCACTTGATATATATCAAAATTTGTAAGAGGAGACCAACATAAATTACTAGTAGTAATAAGGAAATTATGACTATGACATGTGATGTGCAACATTACTTGCATGCCACGCTCATGGCACGGTCGCGGCAGTTTATCTAGCTTGATATGCACCAAATCTGCCATTGCGTGACATAAATTACAAGTAGTAATATGGAAATGATCATAGGCGTGCGTACGGGGGGAGGGTAGAGTTGGCGCCCCCCCCCCCCTTAGTCGCCTAAGGGGGGGGGGGGCACTGCAACTCGGAGGGGGGGGGGGGGGAGGCGTCGGCAAAGTCAGCCCCATACATTGAACTAATAGGGCGGGGGGAGCGCTGCGACGAACCTTCGCACCCCCTCAAGGGGAACCCTGCGCACGCCTATGGAAATGATGACATATGTGCAACATGACTTGCATGCCACGCTCATGGCACGCTCGCGGCCGTTTCGCAAGCTTGATATCCACCAAATTGGACAAAAATAATAATATCTGGAGTTTTTCGTCCCAAATCCACCAAATTTGGTATTGCGGGAAGTGACTGTATGACGCACATAAATGACAAGTGGTAAAGCTTTAGGTTGTAGGCCGCATGAATCTCATTAAGAAGGTTGTTGAAAACTAGGTTCTTGCTGTACTTGCCACGTGACAGGTCAGTAACAATGCTCAGAGAATCTGCGTAGACTACAGACCTTTGTGTCTTGTGTTGTGCTATGTGCTGAATAACGAGCAGGATACCATACGCTTCAGCCGTGAAAATGCTGGTATGTATGTGCAAGGTTTTGGTATCGGAGTAGTTTTGGCCGTAGGCTGCACAGGATACGGATGTTGAGACTTTGAGCCATCAGAGAAGAAGGCGGCTGAACGATATTTGTGCTCAAGGGCCAAGAAATGTTGTTGAATTGGCGCATTGGGGCAGGTTTTCCTTTTGAGGTCTCTAAAGGACCAGTCCCAAGGGAGTGGACACTGCTGCCAGGGAGGAACGATTTCAGCGTGGTCACTTCCCTGTAAATCCGCGAAACGAATTCCAAGTTTTTCAACGACAGGTTTTATTGCCAACGGAAACGGTGGTGCGATAGAAGGACGGTTTATGTATAGCTGAGTTGTGGAGACATCATTCAAAAGTGTTTGCACGGGTGCTGCTTCAGAGACATGATTCTTATTGCATAGGTGACTCCTTGATATGTGTACTGATAGTCCAGCGGCTACTGATCCGCCTCTGCATAAAGAGTTTGTACAGGGCTGGTACGGAATGCTCCAAGTGCCAGTCGTATACCTAAATGGTATACAGGGTCCAATAGTTTAAGTGCTGTCTTTGAAGCTGACTGGTATACTATGCAACCATAATCGATGCGCGAAAGAATCAGGGTTCTAAACAGAGATATGAGACAATACTTGTCTGTCCCCCCACGATTGATGAGATAAAATCTTTAAAAGGTTCATGGTCTGAAGGCATTGTAGCTTCAATTGTTTTATGTGCTGGATGAAGGTGAGTTTAGCATCAAAAACTACACCGAGGAATTTTTGTTCTTTTGCAGTGACTAAGCTTTGTCCATTCATTAGTATGCGAGGGTCAGGGTGCATCCCTCTTCGTCTGGAGAACAGTACACAAGTAGTCTTGTCAGTGTTAACCGCCTAGCCCATTTCGCTAGGCGGTTAACACCTAACTGTATCTGGCGTTCGCATATAGTCAATTTACACGATTTGAAGCTGATTTGGATGTCGTCCACATAGACTGAATACGATATCGCTGGTGGAAGAGCAGAGCGAAGAGAGTTCATTTTAACTATAAAAAGTGTGCAGCTCAATACTCCTCCTTGCGGTACTTCATTTTCTTGAAGAAATGTGCGAGACAATCCACTGCCTATTCTTACAGGAAACTTCCTTTCAGATAGGTAATCTCGTAAGATGTGAATCAACCTACCACCTATTCCAAAGGACGATAAGTCTTGCAAGATTTCGTATCGCCAGGCCGTATCATACGCCTTTTGAAGATCAAAGAAGACAGAAAGACAGTATTGGTTGTGTACAAATGCATCACGTATATATATATGACTCGAGGAGGACAAGATTATCAATTGTGGATCTAGCTCTTCGGAAGCCAGATTGGCAAGGGTCCGATATACCGTTACATTCTAGATAATAGACTACACGGCGGTTAATCATTTTTTCCAACACTGAGTAAGCAGCTTGTGAGCGCAATAGGCCTGTAACTATTCACTGAGGAAGGATCTTTGCCGTGTTTGAGGATTGGAATGACTATTGTCTCTTTCCAGGCAAAGGGTATGTTGCCAGTATCGAAACTCTTGTAAAGGCCTAAAAGGCAGTTTAGGGTTTGGTCGGGGAGATTTTGAATCATTTCGTAGGTAATTGTGTCAGCACCAGGAGCTGAACTTCCACAAGAACCAAGGGCAAGTTTCAGTTCATGGAGTGTTAAAGGCCAACTCCGGCGATTTTTCGAGGTCAATGGATCTCACTGAAATTCGCTGGGTACTTTCCTTTTGCAAATTTCCGTCATTTACGCCAAATTTCAAGCTTGAGAGATGCGCTGATTGTTTGCAAATGAATTTTAAAGATTGTCTGGAAATGCCCACCCGGCTTCCCACAATTATTGGCAACATTGCGTGTGTGACGTGTTGGTTTGCCGGTCGACGGAAGCGACGCAGCCGATGGGTTCGCTAACTTGGGCCGCTACAGCGTATATTGTGCTGGCCACAAGGCGACGATGTTTGGCCGGCGCTTCGCTGGTTTGGCGCGCGATTTTCTGTTCTCTGTGGAGGAGCGTGTGATATTCCGCGCCGGCGGGACCAGCATGCCTTGCACGACTTCCGGTTCGTAACAAACTACTGCGTCATACGTAGACAGTACACTCGGTTGGGTTTCGGTTTCGGTATTGCGCCTTTTTGCTTATTAAAAATTATTTTCGAATTTGCTGAGCCTTTCAGCTATCGGGCGCGTGACAAGAGTGTCTCAGGAACATAAAAGCACCATTACCCTGACACGGTCAAAAAATCGCCGGAGTTGGCCTTTAATGGTTGATTGTATCCATCTGATATAGGCTTGTTCGCACGCAGAGGTACACTTTCAGCTACGCTTTTATGGTGTAGGAACTTAGCGGTATAATTTTTCTGAGCTTGATATTTTCTCGAAGTGTTCGCCAAGAGTGTTTGCTTGTTTTAAATGCGAATGCATTTCATAGTCGGGCTATGTCAGGCGTGCGGCGTTGGCGTTGTCCGCGGAGGAGGAGGAGGAGGACAGGTTGAGGAGGTGTGCGCGCCGGCAGGTGTTAGATGTGAAGCATCTTATGGCGAAGCTTAATCCGGTGGTGGTGGTGTGCGTCGTGACCACCCTTACTGCGCATGCGCAAACCCTTTCAAAAATAAAAATAAAAAACCTCCTCTTTCCCTCTCTCTCTCCTCTAGGCATCCCTCCCCGCGGCAACCACACCCTCACTGCGCATGCGCCTCCCCTCCTCTCTCCCCTGCTACGCTCCCCCCTCTCTCCTCTAGGCATCCCTGCCCGCGCCGTCCACACTCCCACTGCGCATGCGCGTCCCACCTCTCTTCTCCTCTCCTATGGTTTCGGTTTCGGTATTGCGCCTTTTTGCTTATTAAAAATTATTTTCGAATTTGCTGAGCCTTTCAGCTATCGGGCGCGTGACAAGAGTGTCTCAGGAACATAAAAGCACCATTACCCTGACACGGTCAAAAAATCGCCGGAGTTGGCCTTTAATGGTTGATTGTATCCATCTGATATAGGCTTGTTCGCACGCAGAGGTACACTTTCAGCTACGCTTTTATGGTGTAGGAACTTAGCGGTATAATTTTTCTGAGCTTGATATTTTCTCGAAGTGTTCGCCAAGAGTGTTTGCTTGTTTTAAATGCGAATGCATTTCATAGTCGGGCTATGTCAGGCGTGCGGCGTTGGCGTTGTCCGCGGAGGAGGAGGAGGAGGACAGGTTGAGGAGGTGTGCGCGCCGGCAGGTGTTAGATGTGAAGCATCTTATGGCGAAGCTTAATCCGGTGGTGGTGGTGTGCGTCGTGACCACCCTTACTGCGCATGCGCAAACCCTTTCAAAAATAAAAATAAAAAACCTCCTCTTTTCCCTCTCTCTCTCCTCTAGGCATCCCTCCCCGCGGCAACCACACCCTCACTGCGCATGCGCCTCCCCTCCTCTCTCCCCTGCTACGCTCCCCCTCTCTCCTCTAGGCATCCCTGCCCGCGCCGTCCACACTCCCACTGCGCATGCGCGTCCCACCTCTCTTCTTCTCTCCTACGCTCCCCCTCTCTTCTCTAGGCATCTCTGCCCGCAGCGTCCACACTCCCACTGCGCATGCGCGCCCCCCCTCTCCTCTCCTACGCTCCCCCCCTCTCCCTCTCTCGCCTCGCGACGCCGACACAGGCAGCGTCTGCTAGCGAGTTTCTTGGTTGAAAAAACCGACTGCTCGCGCTGCACAACCGTTCACTGGCCACCCCGTATATATGGCAATGAATCTTGACCTCCAAGGTGGTGCCGGTGGGAGATTTCTCCTGTGCGTTGTTGAACAATAAAAATTCGCAGCGTGCGGGTGAACTAAAAGCGGACTGCGGCGGAGCTCGGCGGAGCTATACATGAAAAAAAAAAATTTAAAAAATAAATAGAAACAATTAAAAAAAACAAGAAAAAAGCAAAAAAAAAGGGCGCTGCGCCTTGCTCCCGACCGGGCTGCAGAAATCAGGCGCCTTTTCCTTCTTCGAACCACAACCACCATATATAAATGGAGTGAAGCGCGCGCGAAATGCATTCGCATTTCCTCACGATTCCCTTCGGGGAGGTAGGGCGCATTTTTTTCTATTGTATCACAGGAGTCATAGACCATAGGGAAAGGGTTCGGCCGGTTTCCTTTGAGTTTATGGACCCTATTATACACCTTTCTGGCATCTGTGTAAGAGTTTATTGAGGATATGTAGCGCGTCCAGCTTTCCCTTTTGGCTATACGACGGATACGCCTGCCATTTGCTTTGCAGCTTTTCAAGTGTACCAAGTTTTCTACTCTTGGGTAGCGAGAAAAATATCACCATGCTTTGTTTAGGCATTTTTTTTTTGCGATTTCACACTCATTATTCCACCATGGTTTCGCATTGACTTTATTAGCGCTAGACTTGAGGTATGCACTTTTTGTAGCTGAGGTGAGGATATATTCAGAGATATAGTTAGCCATCTCTTCTACATCTAGGTGGTCCACCTCTTCGAGGCGAAGTATACATAGCTCTCTAAATTTCACCCAGTTTGCACCGCGAAGGTTCCATTTTTTAGGGTAAGCTGGTCCGTCATGCCATTGTCTTGTTTCTAAAAGAGTAGGGAAATGGTCCCTCGCATATGGATTATTAATAACTTTCCAATGTAGCTAAGGTACAAGTGACGGTGACCCGATGGCTAAATCTATGCATGAATATGTATTGTGTGTGGTATTGTACTATGTTCGCTCTACCTTGTTGAAGAGACAGGCTCCAGATGAGAGAAGAAAATTTTCTATTGCGCGACCTCACGGATCACATCTAGTATCGCCCCATAACGCACTGTGAGCATAAAAATCTCCAAATAGAACATAAGGTTCTGGAAGCTGATCAATCAGCTTTTCAAACTCTATTTTGTCGAACCATTCGCCATTATTTGCATGTTTTCTCTTTTTGTCCCGTGACCTGGCGCTCTTTGGCCATCAAATGGAGCAAACAGTTATCAGATGATTGAATAAAATAGCCCGAACAGCCACAACCTCAAGAGAGCTTTGAAGCGCAATGTCTGAGAGAGCTTTGAAGCGCAAACTGGCTAATAACAATAAACAACAATAAATGCAAAGTCTTACGTGTATCCCGTATCGTCTAACCCACCAGCATAACAGCTTAACAACACCATCCTTGAGTCAGTAACGTCTTACCGTTACCTTGGAGTACACATAACATCAGATTTAACTATTGTCTCTTCATATAAACCATATCATAACAACGCTAACCGTATGCTCGGATACCTACGACGCAATTTCTCTTCTGCCCCCACATCACTAAAACTCCTTCTTTACAAAACCCTAATCCGCTCCAAGCTGGAGTACGCTTCTGCTGTATGGGACCTGAGTACGACCAAGCTAATCGATTCACTTGAACTTGTTCAAAATAACTCTACTCGATTCATTCTTCACAACTACAACCGAACTGCTAGTATCTCCTCCGTGAAACTAACCCTCAGTCTACCGTCACTTGCTTCACGCCGTTATTTTTCTCGACTCTGCCTTTTTCACAAAATTTACTTCCGTAACAGCCATCTGCATAATTAACTAATCTCTAAACCATCCTACCACTCCATTCGCATTGATCACTGCCACAAATCATAGTTTTATGCCGTGCACATCACAGGATTGGAACCGCCTTCCCGGAAGCATCGCCGCCATAGAAGACCATCAACTGTTTAAAACAACATTAGCTAACACTGCATAAGTAGAAGCCGAAAATCTTGTATTTTTACTTATTGTTTGCTGCGTTTTTGTTTGTTTTTACTTGTTTTTTTTTACTCACTCCCCTCTGTAATGCCTTTGGCCTTGAGGGTATTAATAAATTAAATGAAATGAAATGAAATGATTTCTTCAGAAGGGGCTTCAGGTCCAGTGCAGGGACTGCGATTGATGGATTGGTAGCATTTTCCTCGACGGATGCAGCCAGTCTGTCTGCCAAGACATTTTCTTCTATCTCACAGTGTCCCGAGACCCAGCACACAACATGCTGTCCGAGTGTGCAAATAGTACATAGCAGTGAATAGAGCGAGGAGAAGACAGGGTTTTTGTGTTTCTTCAGGGTTTTCAGTGCTTTTACAACGCTTAATGAGTCTATGTATATAACTGAATTTTGTCATTTTAATTGCTAATGTGTTTAACGGCGGTATATATTGCATAGGCCTCTGCAGTAAAAATACTTGTATTAGGGTGCATAACGCCGGCATCCGAAAAGGACGGACCGACCGCCGCATAAGACACACCAGTGTGAGATTTCGAAGCATCAGTAAAGTATTCAGGGTAGGAATATTTGTGCTGTAGTTCAAGAAAATGCGTGCGGATATGTGCGAGTGGTGCGTGTTTAGTAGCCTGTACAAAGGAAAGGTCACTCGATAGTGTGCCACTGCCACGGTGGAAGCTCCTTTGCAGGAGGCATCTGTTCAAGTGGGACACCCGTCTCCTCTGCCAAGCCTCTCACATGCAGTGAGTAGGGCTGTCTCACGCGAGGACGGTTTCCTTGATAAGAAATGCTTCTACAATTTCACGTCCTTTTTTGCCCTTTGCCTTCTTTAAAAATTGTGTGTTCTCGAAAATGGGCGTACATCCAGGAAGCTGGTTACCATTGCATCAGCAAGCCATCTATTTTACTCACTGACGCTGAGATTCAATATCTCAAAGGCTTCATATAAATCATTTCTTTTACCGTGTTTTTTGTTGGTCATCTAATTTTCCATCGATTCACTCACAAACATTGTTATCGTGGTAAGAGAGCCTGTGCCTCGAAAATGGATAGTTGATTGTTGTTTTTTTGCTTTGTGCTTGTTAATCCTTGTTAAGGCCTAGCTTTATCTGTTTTTCACTAGTGTTCATTTTTTTTCCGAATGTGGAAGATGCGTGCGCACGGTGTAATTCAAGTACACGGGCTAGCTTTCCGTGACAATGTAGTTCGCTTACCTGATGGTTGTGATGGGGCGGTTCTGCTTGGATAGTATGCGGGGTTTGGTGCACTGCAAAAAGGAGCGGTTGGGGCAATAAAGACGTCACTTGTGAGTTCAGCGCCCGTCCAGTGTAATGTGTTCCTGTGTCCTCGTGCTTTTTTGCGCTGTTTTCCCCGGCTAAGCATGTACCAACTCGCCCAAATCAAAGTCTTGCTCGGGAAGCAATCATGTTGTCAACAGAACAATGTGAAGATTAACACTAACGTGAAGGTACCTGTCATTCCATATATTCATCGCATTTCAGACAATCTTAAGAAAGCTTCGCAGAAGGCGGGCGTGAACGTCGTATTTTCCGCCCTGCAAAAATTATCCAGACTCTGCAAATTGGCAGGTGACGCAGGTCGTGTCTAGGTTGCTTCTAGGTCGTTGGTAGGCTCCAGTAAACCACCCGTGTGCGACGTAAACCATTACGTAAAATTCGTCCAGTGCCAAAAAGGCGTAGTGTACAACATTCCACGTTCTTGTGGAAAAGTTTATACATATGGCGAAATGGGTGATGCCTTAACGAGCGCCTAAGAGAACCCAATAACGATGTCGAGAATGGTTCCTACCGTGATCTAGCAACTCACTGCCTAAGGTGCTCGTTCACCCCGAAATTTCATCAGTGCGCCGTCGTACCCCGCAACCATAATCAATCGGCGAGACTCATACCAGAAGCCTAATTGATTTCGGAACGCGCATACATGTGTTAGCATAGCTGCATTCTCATTACCTAAGAAAGGGGTACAGTTTTTGAATGCTCTGTAATTTGTAATGTGCAGGCCCTGTATCACGTGCTTCAGTGTATATGTGTGACGCTCCCCTCTTTCTAATAAACCAGCTGAAAGTTGCGCTGTGTGTGTCCCGTCTCTTCACTGTCCGCGTCTTCAAAGCGCGCCCACATCGTCGACATGCAGAACCAACTAGCCGAACTAAGTGCACTGAAAAACTCCATTACAGTTAGCGTGGGTAGCGCGGCGCTCCTCGATTACTAGCTATATTTTCTTCTAGTCTTAGTTCTATAGATGGCTGCCAGTATTACAGGAGGTCAGGAAACGTTTGCATTTATTGTACCTTATATATCCACCGACATCGCGGTCAGAATCATGCACCCGAGTGTGTAACTCATTGGGCTAAGGGGCTTTGAATGCTATCTCTAACTGGTGTGACGTATGGTTAATGCAACTTAACGCGACTACATGTAAAAGAATGCGTGTAACTCGTAGCAATATTTTTCCGCCAAACATTTACCTTAATGATATTCCCCTGGAAGCCGTAACATCTTACAAGTACCTTGGCGTCTACATAACCTCCACACTTTCGTGGTCATTACACATCGATAAGCTAATTAGCAATACTAACCGCGTGCTAGGTAAAATTTGGCGAAATTTCTCTTCTGCTCCTTCCTCATTAAAAGTAGTCTGATATAAACACATGTTAGGAGTAAAATGGAGTACACCTCATTTATCTGGGACCCACCTCTCAAACCCATATTCGAATTGCTTGAACTAATCCAAAATAATGCCGTGCGTTAAATTTATACCAAATATATCAAAACATCGAGCGGAACTTCCATGAAAAACTTCTTGCTACTTCGACTTTTATCCCGGCGCAAGTGCGTTATGGCCATGCTTTGTTCCATGACATATATTGCCAGAATTCCTACATGCGTGATAACCTTATGTCATCCCCTACTTACATTTCATCACATTGACCATGTCCATAAGGTTGGAATAACGCACTGCCATTCCAGGAGCTGTCACGAAGAATTTATTCCCAGGACCTCTCAGGAATGGAATCACTTTACCGGCGCGGTTGTTGCTATCAAGGACACCTAAAATATTAGTTCGGCCATTACAGGCAACATCAGTCGCAGACTCAATGAACCAATAAGTATTTGTGTTAACTAGCCATTTTTACTGATTTGTTTTCTTTCCTACTTGTTTTTTCCCGCACACCTCTATAATACTTCGGTCTTGAGGGTACAAGAATGCCACGTGGTCGTGACGTTGACGCACGCAGCAGCCGGCGTCATCAAGGTGAAACTCTTTAATTGGCCGAACTTGTGGCAGCGAAACGGAAACTCAAATTACAGCAAGCAATGCACGTGTACACTGATATCGCCGCACACAGCGTCGGTCATCGAAAAAAACTGATCATCGTTGGGACGCGCCGTCTTGTATGCAGCATGCATCGAACTTTCCAGTCTTATCATTTGTGGTCACGCAAGCTCTGGAATAATCTTGAGTGTTTGCGTCTTGCGCGCAATCTTAACAAAACGATCTAGTTTAATCGCGAAGCTTTTCGAATAATATTGCTGACAGTCTTTGTGGGCAAAAACCGAATACAGCAAAAGTGAAAATAAGAAACGCACGTGGCAACGCCCCCCCCCCCTCTGAAAAAGCATCGTCCCGATGCTTCAACAGAAGATGGAATAGAGCAAGGTAAGTACAATTAGCAATAAATACAAGCAAGAAAGTACAATAATACAGCAAAAAAAAAGTACAGTCCTCATGTTCACTAACGTGTGTAATATGGCTTGAAGCGCACGACATGGACGACTTCAGGTCGTGCACGGCGCCGTTGAGAGTTCCTTGTGCCGTCCGGGACAACCTCGTGGTGCAGAGGGCCTAGACGTCAGTCAGGCCCTCTGTTGCCAGTGAGAACACGGCACCTTCCAAGAGCTCAAGCGCTACCACGGCCCAGCTGTCTCAGGCGAGCACATCTGCAGCGCCTCCGAGGAATGAGACCGCCACCATGGCATCTCCGAAGGTTTTCAGTGAGAACACGGCGCCATCGAACAAATCAAGCGCGAACGTGGTCGAACTGGCTCAGGCGGGTGCGTCTGCAGCGCCTACGAGGAATGACAGCACGACCGCATTACTTCAGAAGGTTGCCACCAAGACCACGGCGCCTTCGAAGAACTCAAGCGGGACCACGGTGCAGCTGCTTGAAGCGAGCGCACCTGCAGCGCCTACCAAGAATGGGAACCTGACCGTGGCACCTCCGAAGGTTGCCAGCGAGACCACGGTGCCTTTAAAGAACTCAAGCGTGACCTCGGCGCAGCTGCTTCAGGCGAGCACATCTGCAGCGCCTTCCAAGAATGACAGCCTGACGCGGCACCTCCCAAGGTTGCCAGTGAGACCACGGCGCCTTTGAAGAACTCAAGCGCGACCACGGCCCAGATTCCTCAAGCGAGCACATCTGCAGCGCATCCCAAGAATGGGAACCTGACCGTGGCACCTCCGAAGGTTGCCAGCGAGACCACGGTGCCTTTAAAGAACTCAAGCGCGACCACGGCCCAGCTGCCTCAGGCGAGCACATCTGCAACGGCTTCCAAGAATGACAGCCTGACTGCGGCACCTGCCATTGTTGCCAGTGAGACCACCGCGTCTTTGAAGAACTCAAGCGTGACCACGGCCCAGCCGCCTCAGGCGAGCACATCTGCAGTGCCTCCAAGGATTGAAAGCGCCACCATGGCATCTCCGAAGGTTTCGAGAGAGAATACGGCGCCTTCGAGGCAATCAAGCGCCAACGTGGTCGAACTGCCTCAGGCGGGTGCGTCTGCAGCGCCTTCGAGGAATGACAGCGCGATCGCGGTACTTCCGAAGGTTGACAGTGAGACCACGGCGCCTTCGAAGAACTCAAGCGGGACCACGGTGCAGTTGCTTGAAGCAAGCACATCTCCAGCGCCTCCCAAGAATGAGAACCTGA
>JALIZH010000717.1:0-114705 GCA_030522465.1 Rhipicephalus appendiculatus
GCTGGCTGCTTCCATGTCGGAGAGCGCCCTTGAATGATCGGAAGGGCGTGGCCTTGGGAAAGAGATTTTATTTTCTCACATGGAAAGGTGTAACTAAGCGTTGCTAATTAGAGCAAGTATACACACAGAAACGCGTCTATTCATTTTAAGTAGAGTGAAGACGTAATAGGTATTTCACTTCACTTGTTGTATTATTTACTTATCTTAGCATGAGGCGATACTGCATCTTTCTAAATGCTGTTGCAGCTTTACTATAAAAACGGTTACACGACATCATATTAAAAATAAAATATTTCTTGAAAACCGTGTTTTAGGCCACGATTGAGTTTACATTATCCAGGTTGGACAAATTTTTCTTCGTTAAAGTTTAGTGTATGTGAAACAGCTGTGGTGATCTCACAACACTGACAGTATGTGGGCGTTCCGTCACATTGCAGCATGTAATCTTTAGATGACTGCTGCATGGCGATGTTGTAATTCATCAGAAAAACTGTTGCCATAAAATATTATATTGTAGTGTTCAATTGATGTGAAGGAAAGGTGCTCTAGAAGTGTAGAGGTTTGGGCCAGTTGGTTATGCATACTTGGTAAAAAATTAAGCGCAATATACGGGAGAACAAAAGGAGAGACACACAGGATGAAGCGCTACTAACAACTGTGAACATTTGTTGAAAAACATCGCCGCAGCTAGGTGCTTCGGTGGCGTTGCACGCAACCTACACTCTAAAAAATCTCACGCTTCCCTAAGCGTGCGTTTTAAGTTTTTTTACACGCCTAAGGTATGCGTGATATTTCTCCACGCTTACCGGTCACGCCTACACTCTGAAGAATCCCACGCTTACCTAAGCGTGCGTTTCAAGTTTTTTTACACGCTTATTATGGCGTGACCATTACGCACGCTTAGATACGGCGCCGAGGATCTGCGCCACAGGAGGAAAGAGACGGAGTGGGGTGACCCCACTCCTTCCCCCCGTCTCTCCTTGGGCGCAGGTACTAGTCAGCTTGAAGCACCGGCCGCTGTCGTCTTGGATCGCTTCTCTGAAGCAAGCTTTGCCCACAGTGCTCTTCTTTCGTCTCCACTTTAGCAGCAGGCAGGCGAAATAGTTGCTGAATGTTGCGCAGAGAGATTGCTCGAGACACTCCCGCCGTTGACGCTGAAACTAATTGATTCACAAGCGGTTTGGGTAAGCCCTGGTGCATTTCAATGATGCAAAAATAATAGAAAGTGTAAACAGTCATCTCCCTATTTCTTTGCACAGAGCGGTGAATTCTATATCAAACACGCTGTGCCGCGCTGGGCGCTCGAGGATAGTGAACCATGCGCACAATGTATGGGACGATAGGACCGTATTTCTCGCATTAAGCATTCAGTTCTCCCTGTTGTTCGCCAAAAATACCTTGTCAAATTATATATCTCTGGCGTTTTATTCCAAGAAAAGCGAAGATTATAAGCAATAGAAGATATACGACCCGTATATTTTCTTTTATTCATCTAGTATACACACCCAGAAAACGCGATGCAACGGAACCATAGCAAAACAGAAGTTACACAGCTGGCAGCAGAAATATTTACGTAATGCTGAGGAAACTTAATTTGGAATAAATCGTCTACTTAAATGCGCAACGCAGTGAACAAACCACTTAGTGTTGTTTGTGTCGATGATACCTATTTGCCCGAACTCCGCTTTGTGACTGACTGGACGAAGCCATGCAATTGGCCATATGCTGCCGGATATGTCAAATTTTTCCTGCTGTACAGGGCATAAGTGCCTCCCTAGTTCCTTCCCTGGAGGCGTATCTTTGCTAATACGAAAAGTTTCCAGCTCGCTGCCGCAGATGAGGAGCCTTTTTTCCCCCAGACAATGCAGGGTCCTATAAAGTCCTTTGGAGGTGTCTGTAAAAGAAATATCCCATTAACCAAACAATAATGCTTTACTTGCGAATAATAAACGTCAATTACGCTGTAAAGTTAACTAATGATCGCTTGCTTTTACGCCAGAGGTGTTAAGGTCGACATTCATGCTGTGTCGTAGATAGAAAATGATCATTATCATGAACCGGTACGCACTCAATCCCCGCCCACGTACTCAGTATTGATGGTTAACAAGAGAAACTGCAACGTGCTGCCTCTTTCGCCGCCCGTGTGTTCCCTTAAGTTTTAGTGGACCAGTGGGCTGAGCAGTGGGATTCGACCCAATTTCTGTGGTACATGCGACAGATATCCCCGTTCTACACAGAGCTGTTACAGTCGAGGTTTGCCTACATGCACAGAGAGAATGAGATAGAAAGACACAGACTAAAATAGATAAAAAAGAGCGCAAGCATAGTCATGTATAGCACAGTATAGCAATGGTTTAGAAAGAAACAGAATAAATGGTAAAAGCCTAGCAAACTAAGGACCAGCTGGGTGCCCCCCAGCCATGCTGTGACCCAGCCTTCCGCGACTTAGTGCGAGATGTGCTAATTTTTGGACTGATTTAACATTGATTGCACTTCTCAAATTTCTGCTGGTGGCCACTTTTACAATGTTTTAAGTTCGGAAGCTTATATAAGTAGCCAGTATGGTGAATTAGGTCAACTCACCGCAGCAATGAGAGCATGCTTTGCAAACCTGGTACACAGCTACGTGTCTAAAGCCATATATGACGGCTCAGTAAATATCAGTACTTTTGATACGACCTGAGGGAACATTTTCAGTCTTGCTCATTTTCATCCATCCTACGTCCAAACATTCATTCGCTTTCAAATCTACCCCGCAAAAACAAAGGAACAGTGTAAGAAATGCATATCAGTGAGACAAAGAGCAGCCAGTGACTTCCGTTTGTCATGCTTCCCTTAAAAACGAAGTTAAAAATTCGAACACAACCGGCGATACATTGAATTAAACGTTTTCATATGTAGCGGGAAAAGAGCTAAAACACATAGTTATGCTAAATTTCTAGCGCTTTGGAGAAGGAAGCTTAAAATTTGACTGGGGTCTGATACTACATTCCCCAATCTGGGCACAGTCAAAAATGAATAAAAATAATTGCGTTTATATTTTGTAATGCGCTCTGTGTGAATGTAAACCCTGAAAACATTTTTCGCGTGAGTGTCCGAAGCATTAGAATGTTTATATGAATGAGAAACGTGAGTTGTGTTTTCTGAATGCCGTGTTGCCCGTCACAATCTGTGAAAACTATCGCACGTCGGCTACATAGGGTGTCCAACACAATATAAATGCTTCCCTCATCAGTTCTTTACGTAGCATATACGTCGGCATCGCTGTTACTGCTTGTTGACGTCGGATTGAAAAAGATGCCTTCGTCAGAATTTTCGTACGCTTCATAGATATCTCCGTTTGAAAAGCACGTTCTCTTTCTATGGTCAGTTAAAAAAAAGATAAATGGACGGAATTACGAAACCAACCTCTGCAATAAAATTATGCAGTGAAAGTGACATCTGCAAACCCTGCTAACGTTCAGTTACAGAACAGCCAACCAGGAATATTCTTTTTATTGCGATAGCAATTATATGGACACTCTTGGCTGGTTTTCGCCGTCGGCATCAGCGTCGCCGTCATGTCCCGTATATGTATATGTATCTACACTCTAAACAGAAAAACGCCCAGGTGGGAGTTTTTGGCTTGTCCTCTAGATCACACCCATCTGTACATCTTCCTATGCCCACAAGATGAGTGCAAATAAAAAAAATGCCCCCCACCTCCCCGAAGGGAATCGTGAGGAAATGCGAATGCATTTCTTGCGCCGACACCGACTTCTGCCATCGCCTTGAGAGGCGCCCAGCCAGCGAACGGTCGACAGCACGGTGTAAGAAAAGCACGCAGCGATGGAGCGGTGTTTTCTACTGGAACATGCCAATCGCTGCTAATCTGCAATGAGAGACAGAAGACTCCGACTGGACACAGAGACTCGCAGTCGGCTTTTAGTTAACGCGCACGCTGCGAATTTTTATTGTTCAACAACGCACAGGAGAAATCTCCCACCGGCACCACCTTGGAGGTCAAGATCCATTGCCATATATACGGGGTGGCCAGAGAACGGTTGTGCAGCGCGAGCAGTCGGTTTTTTTCAACCAAGAAACTCGCCAGCAGACGCTGCCTGTGTCGGCGTCGCGAGGCGAGAGGGGGGGGGAGCGTAGGAGAGGAGAGAGAGGGGGGCGCGCATGCGCAGTGGGAGTGTGGACGCTGCGGGCAGAGATGCCTAGAGAAGAGAGGGGGGGAGCGTAGGAGAGGAGAGAGAGGTGGGACGCGCATGCGCAATGGGAGTGTGGACGCCGCGGGCAGGGATGCCTAGAGGAGAGAGGGGTGAGTGTAGCAGGGGAGAGAGGAGGGGGGAGGCGCATGCGCAGTGAGGGTGTGGTTGCCGCGGGGAGGGATGCCTAGAGGAAAGAGAGAGAGGGGGGAGAGAGGAGTTTTTTATTTTTATTTTTTAAAGGGTTTGCGCATGCGCAGTAAGGGTGGTCACGCCGCACACCACCACCACCGGATTAAGCTTCGCCATAAGATACTTCACATCTAACACCTGCCGGCGCTTACCTCCTCAACCTATCCTCCTCCTCCGCGGACAACGCTGGACAACGCTGGACAACGCCGGATGCCTGACATAGCCCGACTATGAAATGCATTCGCATTTAAAACGGCCACGGAGGGGCATATATAGGGCGTAGGTTGGGCAAAAACTTTACTCCCATTGTCACCCGCAGTGAAATGCACACGGGGTTTTATGGTTCTTACTTGGCAGCATTTTCGGTGTAATTAAGGTATTATGTTACTCCCTTCTGGGCGTTATAAGGGGGCAGAACGGGAGTATTTTCACGTGACCACATCCTTTTTATGTTTTTTTTTTTAAATTTAATTTCGGAGTAAATAGGTGGAATCTAGGGCGTTTTAGCATACCTTTCTTGGGAGTACTTCTGGTATTGAGTGGGGAGTAACCATTGCAGCCAAAATAATTCCATGGAAGTTAGCAGCGCGAAAAACGAGACGACTCACACAGGGAGAACAGACAAGTACAAGCGCTGACTTTCAACTAAGCTTCTTTAATCGGAAATAAAACATATATACATCACACCGCCAAACGGTGCATGCGCAAACAAAACTTGCTCTTCTTTCCTCGCTCAAAACCAAAAGGCACACACATGTCTCATGTAATCCCAAGATATGAAATTTCCTTATCATGCAGTGTCACCGACGCCTCACTGACGAAAGAGCGAGGAAAGAAGAGCAAGTTTGGTTTGCGCATGCACCGTTTGGCGGTGTGATGCATATATGTTTTATTTCCGATTAAAGCAGCTTAGTTGAAAGTCAGCGCTTGTACTTGTCTGTTCTCCCTGTGTGCGTCGTCTCGTTTTTCGCGCTGCTAACTTCCATGGATCCATACCAACTGGCCCAGCTTTCTACACTTCTGCAAAATAATTCCCTCTGAGCAAGCATTCTTGCAAGATTGCAATTTAAAAATTCAGAAGCGAGTTAAAGCTACGGTGGGGCTTTTTTACGGCGGAAACACCAAAGCGAGAAAAAAGGAACTTTTGAAAGTTCCCGCTTATGCAATACGAGAGCACACAGACTGAAGACTGAGAGAATAATTATTTTGAACGTCAAAATGCACACATAGTAATGCTCGTGTTGTTTCTAGGAATGAGCTTATTTATGGACAACAAGACTTGTACAGCACAGGCACGGCGCATCAGTGCCAGCCAAATGCCATCAAATACAGTACTTAAAGTACACATACTTATCACGTATTGGTACCGTACAGTTGAAAAGTTACGATTAACTGAAATACAGTTATTCAATCACACTTTGCCAATAACATTATTGCCTTTGACTAGAAATCAGCAAAACTTCTAAGGAAAAGCCACCCAGGGCCGTACCCAGGAATTTTTTTTCGGCGGGTGTATATGTGTAGAACGGCTAACTTTGGCAACTGGTGCTCGATGTGAAGGCATGTAAATAATTTAGTATCACCCGAGATGTTAAAGCACGAATAAATTTCAGCGGGTGTTTTAACCCCCCTCAAATCCCCCCTATTTACGACCCTGAAGCCACCTAATTTAATAAAAATGCGTGTTTCTGCAGCTCTGGTGCTGTAGATAACTATGCGCAAGAAAGAAGTATGAAGAAATAACTATAATGCGTACAGAGATTAACTTACCACACTTGTTTTAATCAAACACAATACCAGTGACTGAAATTCCCCTACAGGTTTATGGACGTTTTTCCCATTGTACGCATATATAACACTTCGAAAAACAGGTAACCTAGATATCCTCATATACATTACATGGATGCACCTATATACTTCACTAACAAAATGAAGAACCTGAAGGCACTATCAAGCAGATACAAGGCACACTGTTTCATTTGTCCATTTCCTGATGTATGCTCTGCTAATGCTTTCTAATGAATCCATTCCAAATAGTCTAAGCTTCAACTCTTTCAGCGTAATGCACTTGAAATGATAATGTGGCAAACCAGCACACACACAACAAATTAAATACGCAATGCAGCTTTACATCACCTAAACTCACACTACACATTGATTGTAACTAACCTTAACTAGCATACTTGCAGTTATAATATGCCAGCTGAATGCAAATGAATGACAGAAGGGGAGCTTTTTCGAGGGGGGCTCGTTTCTTTGTTAAACACAACAGTGATTCAACTGACAATTAGGCCAGGGAAAGCACTGGGGATAATAACTGTCTTAACTGTGGTAATTGTGATGTAAATTGAAGAGATCACAGCAGGTGAAAAATCACTGCTGCACTGAATGTAACTTACACCGAGCTTTTACATTTACCAAAATTTCACGCTGCATTTTCTTGCACTGGCTCCCAAGGCACAATACACTAAATATGCATACATGGGTCAATGACCTATCAGTGACCAGTCACAGAACGAGTAGTTGAGTAGTCAGGAACCATGGCACCATATAAAATCATATACAGGCATCGCCTATACAGCGCTCATGTGATGGTTTAAATACGCCGCTACCATCCTTACGCAAAGGTAAAGCCAATCCTAAGGTTACCATTCACAGCAATCACAAACTTTTACGAAACTAGTGCTAGGATAGAAGTAATTTTGTGAAAAAAGTGCGGTAGTGCAGAAATCTGCATTGCTTTTTAAAAAAAGTCACATCAAGAGCGTCGAAACACAGCTGTGTATGAAAGTTGAATAATACTTGCTCTATTAACAACAATACTCCATGTGCTTTCCATGTGTATTCCAAATGAGACGCAAGAAGGTAAGCTACTCCAGAACACAGTGACTACACTTGAAAAACAAGCTGTCTGCCATAGTGAAGTGCGGTGCCAACATGTACTTCTGCACCAGGTATGGGGTAAGCAGGGCTTGTTCCAGTAATAGAAGAAGCAACACTACTGAGCAAAATTGTAACACTCAGTGTCGATGGTGTTGAACCAATAAAAAAAATACACAAGCATTGTCTGTCCAATTAAGGCTGGCAACGCACGTCTCGCAACTATGTATTATTTTGGTGGGAAAATTCTATTTAGTCCGGCTAGTGTCACCGACAACTATTATCTGTTTTGCATGAAGCACATGTCAAGAAGTGCTTTGTGAGCCAGAATTGCAGAGTGTGGGGCACATCAGTTAAAAAAAAAACAGGCATAAAAAAAGAGCATTGTACTGACCAGGCCCATAGCCAGGAATTTTTTGGGGGGCGGGGGCCCACCTGTTGAAAACCTTGAAAAACATCTATTTTCATAATTTATTCTCGGTAAAACACCCCCCCTCCATCCGAATTTCGGGGGGGGCGGGAGGGGGGGCGGGCCCCCTAGCCCCCCCCCCCCCCTGGCTACGGGCCTGGTACTGACAGAATTTTTCAGATAGGTTCATCACTAACTATGGGCGCTAATTCAAATGGCCACTAGCATGTCTTCACCTGTGGTGGTTCAAAGTAAGGAAAGATGCTAGTTTTGAAGACAAACAGAAGATTATCAAACAAAAAAGTATGGAAAATCGAAGCTTGTTGACAAAGCGCCGCACAAGAAAGTTGAAACTACTGCCTTACCATACGTCTAGCAGAATTTAAAAAAAGGTTGCGGAGGTCAATGGGGCTCACTGTTTACTCAACCGCTGATAATATTTATATCTGAATACGGGAGGCGAAACCTGAATGCCTGTGAGAAGATGCACGCTAGAAATTTGTTTCGTGCAAAGTGGGCATCACTCAATCATATCGAATGAAATAACGAAGATTTGTAAGGGCTCGTTTTATGTGTTAGACACAACGTTAAGTAGAATAAGAAAGCCAGGAGAAGTATAGGGGATGTTATTTCTAGTAATTTTGATGTAAATGTGAGGAAAGTAAAGTGAACGAAAAGATAGTTTGCCTTTGGCAGGGACCAAACCTGACAACTTCGGATGATGCCTCCAATGCTCCAAACACTTGTGCGTTAGTTCCAATTACCGTACCTAACACAGGCAAACAAACCCTTAAAATTTCTCTTATATTGTTCATAAAGAGGTTCAGGTCCTGGCAAACTGGATGCCTTCAGGTAGTACGCGAGGTAATATTGGTCAGCTTCCAGCTCGTAACAAAGATCACGTGCTTCATGATGCCAGCAGGCAGAAAAAGAGTTCTATACTCGCCGTCGTGGCTACTAGCGGCGCTGACTAACACTACCAGGTTTAAATGAACATACACATGTCTGCAAATTCACTCATGAGTCGACTCACTCAGACCCAGATCAAACCGTGAGTATGGGTGAGTCCAGGTGACTATTATTTTCGTGAGCTTGAGTCCGAGTGAGTCTTGTTAACGAAAATTTTAGTGAGTCTGAGTGAGTCCGGCTGAGTAAAATATTGGTGAGTGGGCCCTAAGCGCAACATATATTTCTTGCGTGAGTCTGAGTGAGCTCCACCTTTATTGCCGACCTATGGTCCCATCTACTCATCATCAGCCTTACTATCAACCTTAAATCAGCTTACGTTTGTGACGAAGTCTATTCACACATATCTCAATACACTAGCCTTCATGTGTGCCCTCAGTGCTTATTGATCAGAGGCGTGAGTCACAGGGGGGGAGGGCGTGGGTGCCAAGACCTCCCTCCCAAACTTGCAGAGGACGTTCTTGATACAAATATCTCGTGTGAGTCACATATTTCATGGAAATGTCCTGCCTTGATTGCATCCGCTCATAACTCATATTTAAAGCTACAAGATCAAAAGGCGTATCATAGAGCACCAATTATGTGAGATATTGGCATTAGAGAGCATTTACACCATGATTGGAAAAGCTAACTTAATACCAGCGGACTAATGACTCAACTAACTCAGGCCGACTCAGACTCAGGTCAAGCTGTGAGCGCGAGTCTGAGTGTGTCCGGTTGAGAAAAACTTTGTGATTCCGAGTCCCAGTGAGCTCTCAGAGCAATATGTACTCCTTGAGCGAGTCTGAGTGAGCTCCAATCTTTGTTTTGTTTTTTTGTTTTGCAGACCTATGTGCATATATGTTCCCGATAAAGTGGACAGGGGATGACTGCTGCTGCAGTCCAGTTGGTCAGCATCGCATGTGTTATTAAAAAATCGCAGGTTCGGTCCCAGCCAGTGGCAAGTTATCTTATCCTCCACTTTACTTTCTTCACATTTATATCATAATTACTAAAAATAACATCCCCCCATAGTCCTTTCCTTGGCTTTCTTGTCTCTTAGTTCCAGTCATCACATGACATGTCGTAATCACAAGCGGAGGCCGATGCAATAATAACAACTGCGAACATGACTTTGTCGATAAGAATAAAATATCTGCTGGTATACCCAACATCCACAATTTGAGGCATAACCTGAATAAAAAACAAGCAGTTATTGAAGCAAAAGAATGCACGGGGAATGTTAATGGTACTGTTTGCATTGTATTGTAGTAATTCTGATGTAGATGTGAAGAAAGTGAAGTGGACAAAAAGACAACTTGCCGCGCGCAGGGAATAAGCCTGCAACTTTCAGATTACAATCCCGATGCTCTTACCAATTGAACTACGGCAGCAGTTGTCCTCTCGTCCACGTTTTGTGGTATTT
Organism: Rhipicephalus appendiculatus; assembly: GCA_030522465.1. Taxonomy (NCBI): domain Eukaryota; kingdom Metazoa; phylum Arthropoda; class Arachnida; order Ixodida; family Ixodidae; genus Rhipicephalus; species Rhipicephalus appendiculatus. The sequence continues at coordinate 10,046 of JALIZH010000717.1, forward strand.
AAAAATATTTAGCTAGCAGAGTACAAAAACTGAAGGACGATTCTTTTTATTAAATGACATGGGAATAGGATACTTGTGCATAAAACTACTTAGTCAAATATATTTCTTGTACCCTGTACTTTTGCGTGTTTGTATTTTTTTCCCTGGAAATTCGAGCCTACCCTAATCAGCACTTTGTATATAACAAAAAGTTTCGCAAAAATAGATTTACTAAAGATTTCGCTACACTGCCTCAATAGTCTTCGAAGTATTGAGCACCAACACACTTTTGCCAATGGCTTTTTCACGACTCAAATGCCCCTCGGTAGGCGGATTTCGGAAGGTCTTTAAGGGCACGTGTACAAGCTTCCCTGAGGGCACTAAGGTCCCATGGTAGTGCCGTTTGCAGGCAGATTTCACTTTGAGGAATAGGGAATAGTCGGCTGGTGCCAAGTCAGTGCAGTTAGGGAATTGGGGAATCGTCGAGATTTCGTTTGTAGTCAGGCGGTCAGGTATTATCAGGTGAACACAAAAGCTGATGTTCAATCATATTGTTGCTCAACTGTTCACTGCATTAGTCACTAACACAGTCACTCAACAGGAGTCCAATAAAAACTGATCTAGCCTGACGAAACGCTCACAAGCAAGTGTCACTTGGCGTGTCTGGAAGGTTACATCTGCCACCACAGTGCATGTGCGTGTTGAATGCGCTGGGGTGTAGACACGCCAGAAAAAAAATTGTTTCCGATACCGTTTATACACACCCTGTATATATATATTTGTAATTGTCTGTCACCAAAGCAGATCCTTTTTAAGAAGTCTTGAGGACAAGCCAGGCAGACCTCAAATAATTGGACAAGCACTGGCGCTAACTGCTGCATTCTTGCAACACGTATAAATGCAACAGCCAGATAACCATGCATGTGCAACAAAGCATATTGCATACGTAAAAACAGAGGTAATTGAAGATGTGATTGCATGAATTGAAATTCCGAGGCTACAAAGATATAGAAGTATCAATGATACAATGCTTTCATTTTCGCTTGATGTGGCAAGCTTCAGTGCAAGCGACGTATTTATTCCTGCTTCTGCCAAGAATCAATGTCTCACGAAATCGTGGGGCACAGCTGTAGCAGATGTTCAGATGAGCAACAAGATGTGCTCCCTTTTCAACATTATCGTGTATGTTTTGCCCTTGTTCCTTAAGTTGCTCAAATATGCAGCAACCAGTTTGCCTGATGTTGGTCTTGCCACAAGACAGAGGTATGGCATGTACCACACAGGTGCTGCATGGGATATAGCAGACACCATGCTTGACTAGTGTCTGCTACCACCCCACTGCATGTGCGGTAGCAGTGCTTAGCAAGCTTGTTTAATGCAGAAAAAGCCAAGGGGATATCATGCCTTCAAATAACTCCTTTGAATTGATGTGTGACAGCATGGAGGTAAGGCACCAAACTGGCCTAACATCGTCACACTCTTAATTTTCTTTTTTGAATCAGGGCGACATAGGATGGCCTGCAGCCAAAACATGATGCATTACCTGAATGCCCAAGCTCTACTGCATTTTATGCTCAAACTTTTGAAAGCCGATTCCATACAAGATGACAATTTCTCTTTTCACAACTTTCAAATGGGGCGACTTCTGGCCCTGTTCATGATGTTCAGTGCAGACTTAAGACTGGAAAACAGGGACACTTTGCACCTCACACGCAGACAACTGCCTGTGTCTTGTCCCTTCGTGATAAGTATGTGCTAAACATCATCAACAAGGCAAGAAGTCAGCTTATGCGAACAGCTTGTGTCATTTAAGTCGGCCCAATGGAAAGTTGTGAAAAGGGGACTTGTGTCATGTATGAAATCGGATTTCAAAAGTTCATGTTAGCCTAAAATGCAGGAGAGCTTTGGCATTTAGGTACTACACCAAGTTCTGGCTGCAGGCAACGTTATCTCGGTGCTAACAGCTGTTTCTGAAGCCGATTCAAACGAGAAAAGCCAGTAATAGGGTAATATGTGAACATGAATCTTTAAGGCCAGTTGTCGTGCCTTATTTCTGTAATGTGACACATCAACTCAAGAGAGTTGCTAGCAGGCGCTAAATCCTCTTTACATTTTTTTACAAGCTTGCTCAGCTGTGCTGCCGCACAAGCGGTGGTAGCAGGTATGGATGCCAAATCAAGCACAGTGTCTCCTATGTCCTATGCAGCAAATGCGTATATTACATACCACTTCTCATGGCAGGACTCGCATCAGACAAACTAGGCCCGGCATAAATAAAAGACACAGGGAACATGCACAAAAAGCAAATAATACTGTTGACAAAGAAGGACACCTTGTTGCTCATCCTAACTAATGCTGCAGCTGTGCGCTGCAATTTCTTGAGACGTTGATTCTTAGTGGAAGCAAGAATAAACACACGCCGCTTGCCTTGAAGGGTACCACATCAAGAATGAGAGACGTTTGTATCAGTGATATCTGCATACGTTTGTACCTCTCCGAATTTGAATTTATGAGTGCGTTATCGTTAATGCTTTGATGTAACAATAAGTCGACGAACTCACTCATGAGTTAACTCACTCAGACTCATATCGGGCCGCGAGTCTGATTCAGTCCTGGTGAGTAATATTTTGGCGAGTTTGAATCTGAGTGAGTCCGGTTTAAGAAAATTTTCGTAAGTGTAAGTCCGGCTCAGGAAAATTTTGGTGCGTCTGAGTCCGAGTGAGTCCAATGCTCAAGGTATAGTTCTTGAGTGAGTCTAAGTGAGTTCTACATTTTTTGCCGACCTATGGTTGTAACCAATGCAAAACGTTTTGTCACGCATGAACATGCAAGGTAATTGCATGTCGTGTGGTTGTGCCACCTATATGCATTGTTTCAAGAACAAAGCAGTAGTGAGTTAGTGCCAGTGCTTGTCTAAATTCTTGTGGTCCGTACTAATTTGCACTGAAGTCATAGTATTAAAAGCTATGTACCAAATAGGCCCAACAGAAGTTTTATTAAAAGCAGATGAGTATGTGGTCTATCATATCGATAATATCATATCCTCAGGCTTTTATTATGATGTCTAGCATTTTTTTTCGGATGCACTGCTCGAGGTTGCAATGCACGATACTTTTTTAATTTATGCATTGCGGCATGCCTCGAGTTAACGGCAACTGTTAAAGTGATTTTTTATTTTATGGCTACAATTAACAGCTAGTGTTTGCCACTTTTTAGGATGATCTGTTTTGTTGCATGTTTCATAGCAACAATCTCCTAGAAAAATATTGCACTCACACACTTCTTTACTCACCTGTGTAATCAAGTTGCCAGGGTCATCCTTGCAATGGGTCGCCATCTTATGCATCACAGGCACAACAGCATCTCCTGGTAAAAAAATTTTATAACTCATTGTGATGTGGGCCAGCAAACATTTCTCACACAAATGTTTAATGCTTTTTACTAATGGCATCCCCAGTAAAAAAAACAAAGAGGTTAGAAATTTAGCAGAACTCGATTAACTCATGTTTCACTTTGAGTGTGCTCGCCTTTGCCACTGATGGCCATGGTGGCAGTGTGCACATACTTGCAGTCCTCAAGCTGTTCAATAGGTTTTAACGGCACATAGATGGTGCAATTTGAAGTGTATGCCACCTCTGCCACAAGTACTAACACTCACAGGGACATACTTATAAGACCTATATGTAAGAATGTGGAAAGGAGAGTTGATGGTGCCATGACTGAATAGGTAGAGCAGCACATGCATAAAGTCCATGGAAGCCTGCAAGACTTAACAGCAGTGAGCCGTCTTTCATCCGATTAACATTCCTTTTGTTCAACATCTACACCACTTAAATTCATTTTGTTTTGGTACCTTCATTGCCTGTTCGCCTCCTCCTTACTCACGCTGCAAAAACATGCAGCTTGGCACTCGAGTAGAAGGGCAATTCTGCATTTAAATATAAATCCAAGACATCTTTCCGTAGCACAGAGGTATGGAAGATGAAAAGGTAAACATAAACTCACATGCAACCATTTATCTTTACTCCCTCCTGAGCTAATTGACACAATAGATCCACATGAACTAGACGAATCACTGTGCTAACTATCGTGGCACAAGCTTTTGTGTTTTGAAGTTTTCGATAGCACCAAGCATTTCAGAGAGACATTTGAAAACTTCACATGCAGATTGCGTACTTCTTGATGCACTGCGAAAGCAATTCTTCAATTCAACCGAAGCTTATTAAGCCAGCTTTTTCCCAGTAGCAAAGGTAACTTGCACTCACGTTCGTTGACAGCAATTGACAAAAAAGAGCAGGCTGCGCTTTACAGGTCATATTTACAATGCATTGCCCTAAAACATCCATTTTCTTGCCTGTGTACGTCCTTAAAACAATCGGAGCTCGATTTTACTTTGTACACCCTTCCAGGTACAACTGCCACTGTGGCCCCATGTGAATCTGCATTACAAGTAACAGCACTTCCCATTAACAGTCACCCCATAACCGTTTTCACTGATGTGTCGACTTCGCAGAGTGCATTCATCTCCTCCAGTGATTTTATTACTGCATGCATTTTGCCTTCATATCTGCTTATTTGGCACATGCCTTGTACATGTACCACCTTTGCCACACCTTGCAATTCAAAGGTCGTAGGTTTGGTCCCTGCCAGCGGCAAGTTATCCTTTCGTCCACTTTTCTTTCTTCAAATTTAAACTACAATTACTGCTAATACATCTAATCATTTCCTTGGCATTATTATCCGTTATTTCTCATTAATATTGTGTCTAACAATGAAAACAAGCCCTTAAATTAACGATTCGTTCCTTTATTGTTAAGAATAGGGACAGTTTCTTCTATTCAGTTATGTCATTTGCCCTGACGCTCGACATAGGATTCAATGTTCTGGGCTTTAGAGTCGAATTCATCTAATCTGTAAACTGGGACATGACTTCGCAAGAGAAACAAAAACGTTACCTGCTTAATTTTCCGGTTCCTAGCTGGCGTTCTGATTGCAGCACATCTGGTGGCCTTGTGAAGCCACCGCATCCTTGTGGATATTGTCCAGCAGGCCAGGTCACACGGGTCCCATCCTGATCGCCAGATTAACTGATGCACACTATCGGCAACAGTTCTGGAGCAAAAATGGCAACTAATTTATTGACCAGAACAACTTGTTCTTATACAGTCAATACTGTGACATCAGATAGGGCCATGTGCAGCTTTGAACATCACCATATACATGGTAAACTGTCTCAAAAGCTTGCACCACGACCCTAACATGCACTTCGCCTTCCTTGTCAATAATCACTATTCCTCTTCTCTTTACTCACGCTAGGACGCATTCGGATATGCTTGATAAGAGTGAATAGGTTAACTATTTCATATTAAGAACATTTTTCTATGAGCTTCTTTATTCCTCACATACATACCCCGGACCAGGACGAATTTTTCGGCAACTAAGAGGCTTTTCTTTCTGAGAAATCCGTACGGATTTCCTTGTGGCTTCGTGCTACAAACGGGTGGTTGTCAATTTTCCCTTTCATAACTCCTCCGCCACCTTGCGGGATGCCGCAGAACTCATTTGCAATACTGTGACACAAGTCTAGGTTGGACTTATGTACAAGAAAACCTATTCCCAATCACAAGGATGTGTGAAGTCTTCACTGGCTTTAAGGTGTACATAAGTATTCATATACATACACTGTGCACAAAAGATGCCAACAACTCTTTTTACATCCACTGTTAGCATACTCTAACAGTCACCTGGTTCCAATATTTTTTTCACCGCACAGATATGCTGTAAACATTTTGCTCAAGGTGTGTTTTGGGGACCTATAGAAAATTTCAGTGCCAATGATGAAAATCTGAAAATTTTGGAGTTGTTCGAAACACCAAATAGTTTTACCACGATAAATGCTAACCATTGTACTGTCACAGCATATGGTGGCAATAGGCTACACTTCATACACAAATTAAGTGCAATGGACTTTTAGCGTACTTGCTAATGCTTCACGTTGTATTTATATATTGGTGTTTTGTCTTAATGCTATTGAGATGTATTCAAAATGGGCCTAAACTAGCTCCACTCAAAGCTGAACACTTTTGTTACGAAGTGCCGATATCCTTGATAGCATGCTAAATAAGAGTTGCAACAATAAATTGAATCCTACAAAGCTCGACATATATATGTAGTCAGCTAATCATAACATAACAGAGCTGAGAACATCAAGCTAGAGGTAGCAACTTAGCAGGCACCACTTCAGACTAATTTACCAACTCATCAGCTTCGTCCCCACATGGTACAGTGAATTCAAGCCGCCAGTAAGCTGTCCACGGTGCCTACAATATTTATTCGAAAAAGCAGAGCCGTGAATGAGCCAATCAAAGTAATCGCGATGTTCACTTCTTAGCTGAATGCCTTTATTCATGCAACACTATCTCGAAGACAGCACACTTCTGCAATAATATCGTGACTGGGGAAACATTGCACAGTGTAACTTGTGAACACTTTCACCGCGTTTTTTTTATTGGCGGTGCACACCTATAAGCATGAGCTGTGCACGAAATTTTGTTTGTGTACTTTAATGTGACACAGCAGTACGCAGCACTTAATTATACAGAAATAGATCCTGTTGAGCTCCCACAGTTTTTTCTTGCTGCTACGCACATAAAAAAGCAGTCACAGTGACCCATGAGTTACCTCCAAAAAACTGGCTACAGCTTGATAGAAATGAAAAGAAGCGTAAGTAGGCACTTACCAGTACCACCAATGCATAAGTTGCCACAAAAGGGAACAGCTGTAAGCAAACTGATGACTGGCTATGAATATGCATCTTCTTCCTGAAAGATGCCATTGTTCAGAGCCATTTATATTTGATGCAGTGAGTTAGTTGCATGCCAACCTGTAATAAATGAATGTAATTGTGAAACAGACAACACAAATTACGAATTGTGACTGTAAAAAACACAGAACATGAAATATTCAACTGCAAGTGCTTATTGCACTGCCTAGGCTGCTACACTGAGCTCACGAATTCATAAAGATGTTTTTGAACGCTTTGCCGGTTTGGTACAACTTGCAATGCGTCTCAAACGTACCCTGCCTGCACAAGAAGCAGCATGAGACCCGGCAACAGTGATGGCTTAGTAGGCGACATGCACCATGCAGCCATTGCATGCGACAAAGAATCACTGATTCGTGGTCATTTGATCGTTGCACAACCACGCGCGCACACGCAAATTGCAAACAGACGAGGCGACCTCCCTACCTTTCGTCCGCTATGCTCCTAAACGTAAGTTTAAAATCGAAACTAAGTATCACCTACTCTTATCGCATCGCTTTGAAAAAGAAAAACAAAATAAAGCTGAAAATTGCGGGAAAAAAACATCTTATCGTTTATAGGCAATTTCAGTTAGATGAAAATTATTGAAACCGCACGCATTCTGAGTGGTCGCAGGCTGCAGCAACTTAACTACGCTCGCTCTGCTTGCAATAATTTTCTCGCCGTGTGTTGCACGCCGTCGCACGAAACACCGAGCGCTGACAGCATAAAATAACAACACACAAAAAGCAATCCAATGCCCGTGGTGATCTGAAGTTGCAATTACCACACGGCGGCCTCGCCAACCGAACTGCACATATACGTTACCTACAGCGCTATCTTTGCATGTACTTACGTACAGCCGCCCATTTTTTAAATGCGAATGCATTTCATAGTCGAGCTATGTCAGGCATCCGGCGTTGTCCGGCGTTGGCCGGCGTTGTCCGCGGGGAGGAGGATAGGTTGAGGAGGTGTAAGCGCGCCGGCAGTTGTTATCTCTCCGTTCTCACTCTCTCTCCCATAGCAAAAGCTGCGGGCGCGCGCGCTTATCCTCGCCCCTAGCAAAGTGGAGAGGAGGAGCGCGCTCTGGCGCGTGAGGGCGCTCGCATCGCGGGAGCTCAGCGGAGCTACCACGATAAAGAAAAAAAAAGCAGGCGCTGCGCCGTGCTCCCGACCGGGCTGCAGAAATTAGGCGCCTTTTCCTTCTTCGAACCACAACCACCATATATAAATGGAGTGAAGCGCGCGCGAAATGCATTCGCATTTCCTCACGATTCCCTTCGGGGAGGTGGGGGGCATTTTTTTAACCTAAGCGCGCGAGCATCCACGACCGAGTCAAAATAAGCGCCGATTCCCGGCGTCCCAGAGTGCGGTTCCCGGAACAGCCTGGTGGAAGGCAGCTGCACAGGAATGTTCATCAGGCAGGCACACGCGCGTGTTCTCGTTCATTTCGCCGCCATGCTTCGTTATACGGCGCTTATCGACTGCGCGGTCGACGCTCGCGCGTTCAAGTTAAATAAATGGGCGGCTGTACGGTCACACAATCACAGGTATAGTTCTACGCATTCCTGATTTTCACCTCCGCTCGAACACAGCTATTAAATGTACTCGCTTCCAAAATACAAAACACGTAGGGTCACGGAGGAAACAAGTGTTTCCGTCATCTCGAAGCTGACTACACCGCGAGCCTTTCAACAACTGATTAAGTTGCACTAGCGCGCGCACACACCAAAAAATAACGCACAAGTTCATGCAGAATAACTTACCATGTGTCCTCGGCTTCAAAATTGTGGATAACACCGACGACTTCGTATGAATCGCACTGCACAACCGCCGCCGATCAAAATGGCTGCCTCAACGAACGGAACGACGCACCCTTCCCGCGCTCCGACGTGTTCCTCCGCTGTGCGTGTAGTTCGGCGGTTCGGCATACACCGGAGTCCAAAGGCGCGCTTCTCACGAACGAAAAAAAAGAGCGTTGGCGCTGCGCGGGTTATTTAAAACTTGCCTGTTGAAGTAACTTTTGAGAAGTTGACGCTGAGGCTGAGAACGATTCTGTTTGCTTATTAGTTCTTGACCAAATGGGCGTATTTCAATACACCCTTCTGCCCCGCGTCAATATTTTTTTATCGGTTACTCCCAATTTACATCGGTTAAACTCCCATATTTTCTGATTTTTGATAATCACGGTAAAATAGCGGTTTTAGCCCATTTTACCCCCTTCCCAGGGAGTTGGTATCTCGGGCTTGGGTGGAAAAAGGGCATATAACCTAAAAACGCCCATACGGGCTAATTTCTGTTCACAGTGTATATATTTATAAAAACCTCAAAGAAAAAATAATTCCAAAAAATATTTCCGACGCGCGGCATCGAACCAGGGACCTCTCGCTCTGCAGCGCGCGGCGCTAACCGGTCAGCCACGAAGGCGAACGTCCTTCAACGTTAAAACGGTGAGCTATATTTATATACAGCGAGTTTTCAGCGCGTTTTCAGCATTGCCAGCGAGATGGCGCAAAGGCCGCGCTCGGCGGGGCTTAGGTGGGCGCACCGGCGTTCGTCGCGACGCGCGCTCTCAGGCGCTCCTAACCACTGATCTCCACTAGGAGGAGCTGGATGGCGCATCGAGCGCGTGCGGTTGAAGCCACCGGAAGCCGCCGTTGGTGTCCAGGAAGCGAGCGCGCGACCACTCGTTTGCTGCTGGCGGACCGGTGTTTATTTTCTTTATTTTGAAACAATGCCTCCATGTAGCGCTGTAAACTGCTCAAACTGACTAGGAAGGTCTCCAAGGAAGACGTTTCACGAGTGGGCACCCCGATATCGCATCAAGTTTTGCTCGTTTTACTAAGAAATAAGCCAGGATGTATGATCAGTTGGTAGTGGGAATCACCTGCATTTTTGTGAGCTCCCCTTAAAAAAAGAACTTGAAGGGCAGGCTGAGCGTAATCCTTTGTTGTCACCATACGTTGGCAATACAGTTGGCTATACTACGGGCTTTGTGTGTCTGAATCTGCGGTGGCGAATCCCCTAAAAGTATCTCTAGGACGCTGGCGCGCGGGCACACTGACACCCGGTATGGGCTGAAATTGGGCTTTTAAATTGCTTTTGAAAATTTCGTTCATTGCCAGATCGTAATTCTAACTGAAACACGAACACTGCAACAACAAAAAAAAAAAAGCCACGAAAAAAAAAGAAGTTTCATTCAGTGGGGCTCGAACCCACTCCCTTCGTCGTACATTAAATTACGAAGCCCACACGCTACCGCTACGCCACGCTTTCAAGGCGGCGCCGGTGATTTTTAGCGTGTACCATAGTATGGTGGCCTATCTTTTCATGAGCTCGTTCAGAAAGATTTCAGTCTCTCTGTCCTCGCGACAACATAAACGAAGATAGATAGTTCCTTTATTATGTGTTGCCCAGGATCAGAACGTCCATTTGGCACGTTTTGTCGCAACACATGTCAGCGTTATGGCAAAGGTGAGCGGCATTCGCACTGATTCGCTACGCGGTTAGCCATATATATCTACGTCGAAAACATCGTGCAACACTCTAGTTGGAACGCTGGAGAATGAACCTAGTCTTGAGGTATCGCTCTCGTGTCCGTCATCCTCTGTCGGGATGCCGAGGCCTCACGTTGTGACAGTTCGCGCGTCGTCACAGCGCAAACAGAAGTCGGTCAGATTTCGCCAAGTAGGCCTAAAACCGTGGTGGTAGAGACGCCACCACCTTCAATAAAATAGAGTAGTGCTGCAGCAATTCCTAGGGGCACCCAGTCGCCTGGGCTTCCAGATAGGTACAGCGACTCTTCTTGAGTCAACTATGACCGCGAGCTCTCAGAACACCTCTAAAGCTACAACCAGAGCTGAATAAGGACATGCTAGCTGCCGAGTCCAACCAATTCATGCTTCGCGTGAAATTCATAATTGAATTGCATATCAAGATTAGGGTTCATCACAATGCAAAGACATCGAGTAGCAAAATTACAAAAGCACTGGATCAGCCATCCGTGAGCATTTCGCGAAACTGATCATTTTGAGTCATCAGTAAAAAAATGCGTGGATATCGACGTCACTCTACCAAATAAACAAACGAGCTGTTCTGTTGTGTAGCTATTCCGGTTTCTTGAGAACGTCTAGCATAACCGGATCGACTCACTTCTACGCACACGATCAGCAACCTGAAAAAACCACGACGTCAAGAGTAAATGTCTATGGAATAAAGGCACTTCGATGAAGACGCTAGGTTTATGTGAACATATTTTCATCCTAAAAAGTTACACCATCTCCCGCTAAAGGGAACCATGTGTAGATGTGAAGCAGCGGGCGCTAACGCTTACACTGGCGGCGGCGTTGACTCTGGCGCTCATCGCAGCGTTGCGCAGGAGAGAAAACTGGGGAGGCGCAAAGCACGCAGTGATGGAGCGGTGTTTCCTACTGGAACATGCAAATCGCTGCTAATGGGCAATGAGATACAGAAGACTCCGACTGGACACAGAGACCCGCATTCCGCTTTTAGTTAACACGCACGCTGCGAATTTTTATTGTTCAACAACGCACAGGAGAAATCTCCCACCAGCACCACCTTGGAGGTCAAGATCCATTGCCATATATACGGGGTGGCCAGTGAACGGTTGTGCAGCGCGAGCAGTCGGTATTTTCAACCAAGAAACTCGCTAGCCGACGCTGCCTGCATCTGCGTCGCGAGGCGAGAGAGTGGGGAGCGTAGGAGAGGAGAGAGAGGGGGGGGGGGACGCGCATGCGCAGTGGGAGTGTGGACGCCGCGGGCAGGGTTGCCTAGAGGAGAGAGGGGGAGCGTAGGTGAGGAGAGAGAGGGGGGACGCGCATGCGAAGTGGGAGTATGGACGCCGCGGTCAGGGATGCCTAGAGGAGAGAGGGGGGAACGTAGGAGGGGGAGAGAGGAGGGGAGGCGCATGGGCAGTGAGGGCGTGGTTACCGCGGGGAGGGATGCCTAGAGGAGAGAGAGGGGGAGAGGAGGTTCTTATTTTTTTTCTGAAAGGTTTGCGCATGCGCAGTAAGGGTGGTCACGCCGGCACACCACCACCACCACCACCGGATTAAGCTTCGCCATAAGATGCTTCACATCTAAAAGTTCATTTGCCCTACATTTGTTTGCATCGATGGCTGCCACATGCTCCCTTGTCTTGCAATTGACCGCGAAAAACGTGATATTTAGAAAACGCAAAGGAATACGATCACAAAAGCAGCTCAGCGCGCATAGAAAAGCGCAGCAGACGGCCACTTCCGGGACAGACGAGGGAACTTCCGGCGGCTTCACAAGCTCGCGCCTCGGGTAGTGGCGATGCGCCGTCCAGCCTTTTTATGGAGGTCAGTGCTCCTAACTCTCCGGCGCGCACTTCGCCTGAAGGGGGAGGGTGGAGGGTAGATGCCCGTGCGCGCGCGCGCTTATCTCGCGGTGGCGGAGAATGGGGCTTTCGGCGGAACGATAGCGTTGTAGTTACCGGGCGCGCGAAGGTCACATCGCTCGCTGCAGTGCCCCCCTTGGCGAATAGAGCACGCTTTTCAAACACAGCGAAGTAACAGCTGTGACACTTGTTAGTTCGCGCTCGTCTGTACCTGTGAATACGTTTCGTGCGTCGTTTTTATTTGAGCAGCGCGTCAAGTGTCGAGCTGTGAATGTTTTTAGTTCGCTCTCGTCTTGTGCGTGTTGTTTTCGTGCGTCATGTGTGCGTGAGCAGCGCGCTGCACGTTTCGACCTGTTTGCCATTAGTCGCTTGACATTCCAATTTGTTGCTATCGCATTCATTGCTTCGCCTTGTGGCGAAACTGTGACTTTTTCAATAAACAGGAAAAATCACAATATAGTTTTGTCTGCAAATGAAGCAAACTGTACAAAGCTGCCCCAAAACGCATAAAAAAATACTGAGCTTCTGAGGCTTTAAAGTAGCGTAGTTTGCCGAGTAAACGATATATTAACGCGATAGCGTTAAAGAGCTCGTTTCGCAGAAATTCCGGCGTCGGTGTCGGCGTCAGCGTCGTTGGTTGTGAGCGAAAAATCATCATCTTGTCGGTGACCGTAAAATCGAGAAAGATGCAAATAAAATAAACAATAAAAATTTCCGGGTCCGAGTGAGGATCGAACCCGGGCCGTCTGCGTGGCAAGCAGGTGTCCTGCCACACAGCCACGCCTCTGGTTGGAAATTCAATGAAAATACCTTCCTCTGCTTGGAAATGCAGCGAAAATAACTTTAATGCTTCGCAAACCCAAGCGTCCTTTATATAGGCGTGGCACTATAACATGCAATTTCCAAGGAATATTGCGTGGTAAAAGCGTACATTATCATCGGGCGTCAGAATATGTGACTATCAGAACGATTTCGTAGTTTAAAGCCGGCCACCCATTACAAACGGCACACAACTTACTGCGCATATTTTCTTAACAACACGTAGTGGGTGCATAGCAAGTATGCACTTAGTGGTTGAAGTAGGCACTCGGGACAGGATATCGCTATCGCGTTCAACTCTTGAAGGCGAAGGTTAAGGGTCCCCCCCCATTTTAACGCGAGAGCGTTAAATAGCTCGTTTCGCAGAAATTCCGGCGTCGGTGTCGGCGTCGTTGGTTGTGAGCGAAAAATCATCATCTTGTCCGTGACCGAAAAATCGAGAAAGATGCAAATAGAATAAATAAAAATTTTCGGGTCCGAGTGAGGATCGAACCCGGATCGTCTGCGTGGCAAGCAGGTGTTCTACCACAAAGCCATGCCTCTGCTTGAAAATACTGTGAAAATAACTTCCTCTGCTCGGAAATGGAGTGAAAGTAACTTTCATGCTTCGCAAACGCAAGCGTCCTTTATATAGGCGTCGCAATATAACATGTAATATCCCAGGAACATTGCGTGGTACAAGCGTACGTTGCCATCCGGCGTCAGAATATGTGACTATCATAACGATTTCATAGTTTAAAGCCAACCACCCATTACAAATGGCACACACCTTACTGCGCGTATTCCCTTAACACCACGTAGTGGGTGCATAGCAAGTTCGAAAACATTTCCCACATTTGCCGCGCGTAATTGCTCCTGGTTTAAAGCATACTAGCCATTACATAGTATGCACTAAGTGATTGAAGTACGCACTAGGGACGGCATATCGCTATCGCGTTCAACTCTTAAAGGCGAAGCTTAAGGGTCCCCCAATTTTTTTTCCTATCTTGTAAATAACTTGTGGCTCCAGTGGTAAAATGGCTAAAAAAGAAAGAAAGCACACTCCAATTACTAATAATCAGCTACTACTGTACACATGTAGAACAAAAAGCATCCAGAGTGAGACTGGCTTTGATTCACGCCCTTCCAACATGCACTGGCTTGCAACCGATTCATGCATAAGAATGGAAAAGCTCCTGAAATGCTTTTTACCAAGAAATTTTGCAATACGTGTTAAGGCATAATAAATCTTTGAAATATTACAAATATAATCTAGAGTAACCGAGCCTCCTTGATACGGTTTACTTGCCTGCAACGCGAGAACCGCGGAGTCCAGAGAATACCCTTCAAGTGCGGTGTTTACTCTGTATTTCCTGCTTAGCTGCTGCTTTTCCGTGGCCTGTCTGTCGTTTCCAGCATGCCACTTCTCTTCTCGCCTCTGATAGCTGACCGATAAGCATGCCCTAACAAAACAGAAGCAAAAAAGTGAAGCCACAAGCAGTTCTATAAGTGTGCTATATTGCTTACCCATTTATTTCTTCCATAAAAGCGTATACGTATTGCACGGCTCCCAACTTCTTACATCATATCCGGAAATGTTTGAGCAATTCACCGAGATTGTGTTGCTTATAGGGAATAGTTGGCTTTCCAGCTAGAAATGAATAATAATAATAATAATAATAATAACAATAACAACAACAACAATAATAATAATAATAATAATAATAATAATAATAATAATAATAATAATAATAATAATAATAATAATAATAATAATAATAATAATAATAATAAGAATATTAATTTGTTCCAGCCTCAGGAAGTACAGGTACTGGGGAGCCGAGCCGCTCAAGAAGCTGTCATGAACAGTTTGACTGAGCCGTAGACCCTAGATACAATTGCAACAGCGACGTTCAATACAAATACATCAGATACAATTACGGCTTCATGTTTCATAAGAGAGAAAAAAGGCACATCACATAGCCGAACTGACAAGAACAAAAACAGCCCTATCCATACTCATGTCCAGGCAGCACAAATCGCGACCTCAGGATAAACACACTTGTACACATTTAAGGTCATTAAGTGTCAAATAACAGCGTAAATGATAAAAGAATACTGAAAAATGCTGAAGGGCTGCTCAATGACATCAGCACGGGCATATAATATTCATGTTCACTAAACACCGTAACACCACCCCACTTGCTCTCTTTGAAACACAAAACCTAAAAATCGGAACCGGACACAAATAGATATGCTCATTCAAAGAATGCATCGCTTCTGATGTATCATGCACCGCTTCTGAGACGCAGGTTACTATCAGTCGGCAAATAGCTGACAAAATTATGACCTTTTCCTGTATCTACTATGGCATACTATGAGCATGAGCGACATATGCTATAATAAGCACCATTACTGTAAGGAACCGTTGCAAAGTGAAATGGTAGCCCGCAAGCTGACGCCTCTGCCCCTCTCAGCGAGATCGGCGTTGTCCCACGTGACACCGACCAGCGGTGTTGTTTAAACATTATTCAGAATTCTACTTTGGGCATGTGAACAAAACAGAGGACAGAATAACGACGCGGACACAGCGCTAGCTATGTCCACTCGCGCGCTGTGTCCGTGTCGTTTTCCAGTACTTTGTTTTGTTAACAAGTGCACTGAAACGGAAAAATTCCCCATCTCCCGCTAAAGGGAACCATGTGTGGATGCGAAGCAGCGCGGAGGTAATTAGCTTGAGCGGGAGGAACGTCGTCGTTCTCATTTCACGGCAGCGGTCCGGGCGCTCATCGCGGCGCTGCACAGGAGAGAGAATGAGGCGCGCGCGTTCCGTCATTTTCTTACCGCGGAACTACCGTGGCGCCCCCCAGCGGAGTATGCAGCTGTCACGCCACCTGTCGTGCGCGGCGCTCCGTAGAGGATTCCTAGAGGAGGGGACGGGGGGACCGTAGGAGAGGAGAGAGAGAGAGAGGGGGGAGGGGACGTGCATGCGCTGTGGGGATGTCGGACGCGGGCGCCGCTCCGTAGAGTAGAGGATTTCTAGAGTAGAGAAAGGGGGTGAGCGTAGGAGAGGATACGCATGCGCTGTGGGACGCGGGGGGCCGCTCCGTAGAGTAGAGAATTCCTAGAGGAGAGAAAGGAGGTGAGCGTAGGAGAGAGAGGGGGAGGGGACGCGCATGCGCTCTTGTGATGTGGGACGCGGGAAGGAGGCAAGGACTAAGCCCCCCTCCAAACACATGCAAGCAAGATCAAGGAACGGGGTCAACCTGGGCGACAGACACCACATGCCGAGCCATTGCTAAGCAGCCTCTCTGTGCTCTCGGCCATGACTCTGATGACTGTAGTAGTGGTTGACGGCCTTCATATTACTACAGTGTTCTGGTTCGCATAATGGGTGCTTCCCTACTTCATGAAAGTGGCCGGACGCGGGACGCGGGACGGACAAAGCCCCGAGCATAAGATGCTTCGCATCTAAAATGGATTACCAACACGCCTAAGCCTACGCTCTATCATTCATGAGGGTGCGCTTCACAATCGAACAAGGCAAGGCTTCCACGGATGGCGTGGTCGTGCACCAAGAGAAAAGAAGAGCGGTCACTTTAATACAACTGCACTACGGCGTCGATCTTGCTGTTCTAAGTTAGGAATTAATATGCCGTAACCACATTGATACTCCACTAACAGCGTTTTAAATCGTGAGAGTAAACACGGTAAAGAATGCACTGTAGCAACTCCGAGCTCGCCACCCAAATCCTTGTCGAAATGTCAATGGGTGCGGAGATCTGAAGGGTGAAATTAATGAAAGATAGAGGGCGCACTATATTCGCGTCATGAACCAGAATATAACGCGACGTGCGTTCTGACTTCAGAAATTTCTCAAAAAACCTCACGTTGTAATCGTGACAGTATGGTACTTCAAAAGAACAGAACGTTGGGCTTGTTGCATGGTATTCCATAGTGGAATCTAATAACGGCTCGGTACGGCA
The DNA here is from genome assembly GCA_030522465.1 of Rhipicephalus appendiculatus. NCBI lineage: Eukaryota > Metazoa > Arthropoda > Arachnida > Ixodida > Ixodidae > Rhipicephalus > Rhipicephalus appendiculatus. Next base: position 26,991 of record JALIZH010000717.1, read on the forward strand.
GAAACTGCACAGGAAAGATATACGAACAAGCACTGCCTTTCAAGAGACGACTTGTTGTTGAAAGCGAATATGTAAATAAGCAAGGATGCAAGTGACAAGAACGGAACACAACACTGGTAGGAAAAAAAAATAAAATAGACGCACACGTTGAAACACAACATCTCTGCTTCCATGTGTGGTTATCGCCCTCCGCTAAACAAAACGCTTCATTAAAGCACCTTTCGCACCACACATGTGACAGGCAGACAAGAAACCGTTGCAAATCATTGTTTGCTGACATATAGTACGAGCGAAACATAACTAACATTCTTACCTATATATTCCAATCGTCCATGAATTGTAGTTGAGCGGTCGCTGTATATGCACCATCCATGTGGAAATCCTGCTTTCGAGCCGTCAGAGCGCGGTGGATTTTCTTTCACAAACACGACACGATCACAATTGGTGTGCTTGCGCCACTCACTTTCATTGCTAAGAATGTCTGTAGAAGTGAACGCGACAGAAACCTCTGCTATGCAATGATTAAACATCGTGACAACCCACTACAGAATCCGCAACAAATATGGCTGAGAGCAGCCTTTCAAACGCACGCCCTCCGACAGCTTCCCAAGATTAAGTTCCGTATTCCTCTGAATAGTCGCTGGGAGAAGGCGTATGCGCATGCGTATGCACCTCGTCACGTTCGTGATGGTGAATGTGCATGCTCGCGCTATACCGCGCAGACGGCGCGGTATATCGCGGCTCCCCTATTAGGATTTGTACCTGCGTGATGGTAAATGTTTACGCGTGCGCTCCGCGGGGATTATAAGCGTGTGATATCCGCTCGACACGCGTACACGGCTCGCTCACGCTTGCACATGACTGAACCACGGCACGCAGCCTTGCCCTCACGCTGACCTGAAAGAACGTCACGCTTATTTTCGGTCACGTGGTGCTTGAAACGTCCTCCGCGGCTTATTTACATGCGCGTCACGCTTAAAATGACAGTTTAGCGTGATATTAAGCGTGGGATTTTTTAGAGTGTACACCTTTTTTGTTTCTGTTTCTGTGTGTGCCAGCACATACGTTCATTACACCGTTTCCAGGAAGTAAAGCTTAATACTATTTCAGTGGCATCAAGGAGCCGCGATGAAGCGTGGCAAGCTCTGAACGGCATCTGTTGCTTACGGAGGAGCACATCGTTTGCTGAAGATCTGAATTAACACCAGTTTGGTTCGCAGGTGTAGACGATTTTCCGCGGCTGGTTTGTTTAGTTATAACTAGATGGCGCCACCACCGCACCGTGGCCGTCTCCTACTGCAGCCGTCTCCATGCCGTGGCCTTGGACAGTGCTGCTCAGTATGTCTGCATCCGCGTCGCGTCGTCTGCTTGGCGTCTCCATAGCGTCTGCGCGCACGCGAGTAAAAGCGAGCAGACGGCAACACCGGAAAAGTCAACAGGGCGGCACCTGTTGATGCAGTTTCCTTCCGCCTCGAACTTATCGCATCATCGTCCTGCGCTGTGTGGCCCCTAAGTTCGCAACCTACGCATTTATTTGCTTTATATTTGCATCGTGAAGCTTCGAGAGCAATGTATTCGTCGGTATTTTACTGTGTTTCTGAGATTCATTCTCAAATTCTCGGAGACAAGGCTTAGAAGGCATGTCTAAATAAACACAGCTAATCTCAATAATAAAAACAGAACATACCTGATGTTTGTCGCCAGCGTGAGATGGCACGAAGCGATAGCTGATTTCACCATTTATTTATTGCTATGGATACGGTGGGCGAGTTCGCAAGCGCGAGTTCGGATCGAAGCAGGTGGTCGCGTCTGAATGGGTGCTGCCATGTTGGCTTCTAACCCCAGCTACTGGCGCTTACGACCACGGCCGCTTCGCTGACACAATGCGATGGCTGGGGCAACTGGCTGGGGAAGGACCGTTACGGTCACGTGATCAAACATGGCAGCGCCCGGGCACCGCACCGGAAAATCGTCTATAGAAGAGAGGGTGGAATGGCATATTAACGCGGTAGCGTTAAAGAGCTCGTTTCGCTGAAATTCCGGGGTCGGCGTCGGTGTGAGCGTCGACGCTGGCGTCGTTGGTTGTGAGCGGAAAATCATCATCTTGTCCATGACCGAAAAAGCGAGAAAGATGCAAATAAAATTAATAATAAAAAACCTGGGTCCGAGTGAGGATCGAACCCAGGCCGTCTGCGTGGCAAGCAGGTGTTCTACCACGCAGTCACGCTTCTGCTTGGAATTGCATTAAAAATAACTTCCTCTGCTTGGAAATGCCGTGAGAATAACTTTCATGCTTTACAAACGTACGCGTCCTGTATACAGGCGTCACAATACAAATGTAATATCGCATGAACTTAGCTTGTATTAGCGCGGCACAAACAGAAGAAACACGGCACAGACATAAAGAGAAAGGTTGGCGCTACCGTCTGTGCCGTGTTTCTTCTATTTGTGCCGCGCTAATACAAGCTAAGTTCATGGATGACCAACTCGCCCGAGCCTCAACACTTCTGTAATATCGCAGTAACACTGCGTGGTACAACCGTACATTGCCGTCGGCCGTCAGAAGATGTGAATATCATAACGACATTGGGGTTCAAAGCCGGCCACCCATTACAAAAAGCACACACGTTACTGCACGTATTCCCTTAAAAACACGTAGTGGGTGCACAGCAAGTTCGAAAACATTTCTCGTGCATGTTTGCTCGTGGTTTCAAGCATGCTACCCATTACATAGTACGCACTAAGTGATTGAACTACGCACTAGGGACAGGATATCGCTATCGCGTTCATTTCCTAAAGGCGAAGCTTAAGGGTCCCCCCAATTTTCAGCTCGGTGATTGTGGGCAAGAGCTACCTACCGCAGCACATTGCACGGGAAAGTTACCGCAGCACGTTGTCGTTTGCATGACGCTCACGCTTATGTAACGATGTATAAAGAACGCAATTTCGAGTGTTTTCGAAGAATGGTAATGTGGTGTCGTATCAATTACGCCCAGTGCATCTACAGTGAACTCTATATTGAGTGAACTTCAAGGGACACAATAAAATAGAAGAGAAAAAGCAAGAAGAGGAAAGCCAGGGAGATTAACCAGACGAGCGCCCGGTTTGCTACCCTGCACACGGTGTAAGGGAAAGGGGATTAAAAAGAGAAAAAAGAGAAAGAGAGAAGGAAAGCACTGCACGCACAAAGAAGGACAGTCAGTCACTGAGGCTGAAGCTTCTCTGACCTACATGATTTCAGCGTTCTGACATGCGACTGGGAAATCGCGGCCTCTGAGAGGGCCGTGGGCGAGCCGTGGTGCTTGATGAAGCGCTGAAAATACTGGATTAAAAACCTCCAGCAGTTTCAGGGCAGTACGGACGGACTGTAGGAGTATTTAGCTTATTCAAAATCATAAATCTGGTGCCCAGAAGAGATCGAAGCATCGTCGGAATGTCCTGGTCGTTTTCAGGCGAGTCAAGGGGAACCAGCGCTGTCGTTGATTCAGTCAATGTCTGCTGTGACTGTTCGAGTCGCTGTGGGTTGTGCTGTGGCTTTGGCGTTGGCTGTGGTTCTTGCTGTGGCATGGCTGCAGCTTTGATAATGCCGGCCGTACTTCAGTGTCCATGTGCTCTGGCGCACTCTTGTCGTCAGAAATCGACTTGGACGTGTCTGGTCTAGGAAGCAGAGGATGAGGTTTCATGTGTGAACTACACTTCACAGAGTCCCTTGACCCGCTAAGGCGTCAGGAGCGCCGCATTCTGACGATAGCAACAGCTTTCCGACGAAACGATCTCGCACCATCTGCTCAAGGATCTCATTTTCTTTCTGTATCTTGGGAGTGTCATTTGACGAAGCGTCGTGGGACCCGAGGCAATTGCGGCACTTCAGTACCGTGATAGCGCAGGAGTCTGCATCGTGTGGTTCGGTGCAGCGTGAACAAATTGTTGTGCTTTGACGCCCAGCGCTCACGTGTCCGAACCTCATACATTTGTGGCATTGGAGTCGCCTTGGAATGAATGGTCGTACAGGATGCCGAAAGTGGCCTACCTATATATGCGAGGGCAAAGATTCTCCATTGAGTGTTAGTTTGATGCAGCGAGATGTGCCCATGCGAGGCATATGTATTATATCGGTGCCATCAACCATTGGCTTCACAAGACTGGGCAAGTCTGTGCTGAAAAGAGAGATGTCCACATCGTACATGACACCAGTAGTTGTACCACTGCCCAGTGGGATGTATGAGCGAATTTTACTCAATGTGCTCAGTGCAGTCTCATCTGCAACTTTGATAGCCAGAACATTTTTTCGTGAGTTGATTTTCACGTCCACGACTTCATTTCCATTACTTCTACGAGAAGCACCGATACCGACTGTCTGTTGAGTCGTCTTGAGTTATTGGTAGCAAGTTCTGGTACCGAAATAATCGTACTGACTGCGGTCTTCTGAGTAGATTTCAGAGTTGACTTTCCTGAAAACAGGGAGGACCCGGTGTTTATACGCTTTGTCTTACAGCTTTGTACGAGTGGATAGTCATCATTGGACCATTTCTCACTGCTGAGCGAGTAGACACTGGTGTCGTCGCTGTCCGCGGCGCTATGACGCCCAATGCGCTTCCTGAAGACCGTTGCCGCGGACGCCGCCATTCCCCGGCGGGGGCGCGGGGAAGTCTATACTTGCATCTGTGCCCGAACGAGGCGGAGATCCAGTGGTACATGCAGAAATATTAATAAACTAGCGAATCGGTAGTCACAAGCGTTCTTCAAAGCAAACACTTCTCGTTTTCCTCCCACACAAGGAAATAGTCGGCTTCCATGAAAGTTCGCTAAACTGACGATTCACTGGTATACGAAACAGCATTGGGCACAGCAGAAATCACGTCAAACGTGTTTATAGCAATTTATTTCGAAAATAATTCTGCAATTTTCATTTGTACTGGTGCCCTTAAATCGCAAGAAGAGACAAGCTGTCCAGAGAGCCTAAGTTGCTGTGGGCTGCTTCTGGCACAGATTCTTGCTGTGACATGAAGCCTCGCAACTTTTTAATATATGCTACACCCTCGGCTAGAGATACAGGATTTGAAGCTGCCTCAGTCATTACAACTTCTTCATCGCGCTCTTCTTTCGGTTTCGGACGAACACTGGAAACAATTTCCAAATCTGACCACTCTGCGCAGGTACTGAAGCGCACGTGGCTAGTTTTCGTCTCCCGACCGGCTTCTTGGCCTCGGCGGCGTTGCATACAGGAGCGTTCATCTTTTAAAAAAGCGCAAAATGACACGGGGACGAATCATAGACACACATAGCACAAGCGCTTTCTAACAACTGATTTTATTATCGAAAAAACTCAGACTTTTAATCCATACGGAACTGCGCAAATCACACCAGCTATTGCCTTAGCGCACATCGCTTAAAAAAACAGATTCACAAAAATGCAGAAAGCAGGTGTATCTCTTTGTCTGACAGGGATATTGATGGATGACTAATGTAATCATCCTTGTGCTGTACAATGAAAAAAGCTTCAGCAATTTCTCTAGAAGTCTGGTTCCGATGAGTAAACAGAGTGACGGTATTATCTATACTGGGGTTGCACTCACATTTGATGCAGTGCAATGCTAGGTGTGTGTAAGGACGTCCTTTTATGTTATTCATGTGTTCCCTTAATCTTGTGTTTGCACGTCTGCCAGTTTGGCCCACATAAACATGCCCACACGTCATAGGTAATCTATATACGACCTTATTCGCGCAGTCTACAAACATGTTCTTGTGCGTTATGGTGCACACATCACCATTTTTTACGCTCTCACATTTTCTATTCCCTCTCGAGCACACACTGCCAATTTAGTTTTTTGCCGAAAACATTACTTTAACTCCATAATGACTAGCCACCTTTTTTAACCTATGATACAGGCCGTGAACACAACGAATCGTAGACACTTTTGAAAAACTAACATTTTGCCTGCTTATTTCGCTAGTTGGTTGCTTATCCGCACAGCGATAAGCACAGCCCAGACCCGGTCGAAACGGCAGAAAAGGCTCAACCGTCTTTCTGTCCCATTTCAGATTGCCATTCACCGCTGCCCAAATTCACCGCATACTGCAACCGCCGCAACGAGGCTGACAAGCATTCTTCGTGGCTGGACCTACTTGCTGCGCATCCCTACTGCATGCCCTGCTGCCCTGCCGCGTATCAAGATTCCAGGAGCGCCACGTGTTGTCAGCGCCTACTTAAAGACGGAACACAATTGCCATTCACCGCTGCCCAAATTCACCGCATACTGCAACCGCCGCAACGAGGCTGACAAGCATTCTTCGTGGCTGGACCTACTTGCTGCGCATCCCTACTGCATGCCCTGCTGCCCTGCCGGGTATCAAGATTCCAGGAGCGCCACGTGTTGTCAGCGCCTACTAAAAGACGGAACACAGTGAAGCCATCACCATTTGAGCGATCCGCACAGCTCAGACCCGGTCGAAACGGCAGAAAAGGCTCAACCGTCTTTCTGTCCCATTTCAGGTACGCACTGCTGATTTTGTTATATTGTTACTCGACCAAGAAGGGCTACTGCGGATCGCTCGTGTGGTATTCACTATGCCGACAAATGTGGAGCTCGAAAAAGAAATTAAATCCCTAAAAGTGTCACTTAAAGAGTTGACACATGAGCTTCACACAGCACTTGCTCTCAGCGAAAAAAAAGTATTATCTCAGAATAAGGAAATTCAAGAAATACAAAACAGCCTCACGTTTTTGAGCACGGAGTATGACAGCATTAAAGCTGAACGAAACGCAGTTCTTGCTGAGAGCAACGCTCTGAAAAAAGAAAACGAGGAATTGAAAAATTCAAATGCTTACCTGGCCAGGGAAATCACACAATTGGAACAATATTCACGCTTGAACAACCTTGAGATACGTGGCATGCCGAATGCTACAGACGAAAACCTTGTACAACTAGTAGTTGATATTGGCGCAAAAGTAGAATGCCCTATTGCCCTAGCAGACATTGACACCGTTCACAGAGTGCCCACTGCTAATAACCCGAGAGCAAATAATATTATTGTTCGGTTTGTCTCGAGAGACAAAAAGAACGATTTCCAGAAAAGAGCTAAGAAAGCTCGACTAACTGCGAAAGATATCGGCAAAAGCAAAGATCCGACCCAGGTGTTCTTTAACGACCACCAAGTCCGCAAAACAAGACACTCTTTTCTGAAGCGCTTAAGTTGAAGAAAAGCAAGCAATGGCAGTTCCTGTGGACGGACCAATGTATCATAAAAGCCAGAAAAACAACAACCAGTCCAGTCCACAAGATCAGATCACCAGATGACCTACACGTCATGACATAAGAAGCTTCAGCAACAGACCCGAAAAAGAAAAAAAAAATTGCCAAGATGGCGTTCGAGCTTCTAGAACCGCGAGAATTTAGTAACCAGTTATCTGGTTCATCCGGTTTATCATTACTACATCTCAACATAAGGAGCCTACAGAGACATTATGACGAATTCGTTCATCTTTGTGCTACACTACACCACACGTTTCACTTCATTGCTTTATCAGAAACCTGGTTATCTGAAAACACGTGTCAAGCTTACCCACTCCCCGGCTATCATCTTGAACTCGCTTGTAGACGAAGCTTATCAAGCACCAAAGGTAGTGAAACTGTGCATGGGGGTGTAGCCCTTTACGTAAGAAACGACGTGATATACAGAGTTAGAACAGATATAGCTTTCAAAACTACATGGTGTGAAATGCTTGTTATGGAAGTACTTTCGGATAAAACAGCCAAAGGCATTGTACCGCATAAAAATAAACACACACTAGTAGGTGTGGTTTACAGGTCTCCTCAAAACAATAAAAATGAGTTTCTTGCTGAATTATATCAGTGGCTTAATAAGAACATAAAGAACACTCAAATCATCCTATTGGGTGATATCAACATTGACGTCATTGGAACCGATATTTATGACTACACAGACTTGCTAACGAGTTACGGGTTACAACAGTTAATCAAATCGCCAACACGCATTACTAACTCAAGGCAAAGCACATTAGATCACATAATCACAAACATATCTGACATGAGGTTATCTAGTGGAACACTGGCATCTGACATTACTGATCATCTGCCTGTCTTCGCAACCATGCCATCGAGTAACCAGTCACGTATCCCACAGAAGCGAATAACATACAATCATGACATCATTTTTAATGCCCTAATGAAAGAAAATTGGCACTCTGTGTATTCAGCAGATAACACTGACAAAAATATGAACAGTTCATGAAGATATGTAATAGCTGTAAAAAAATAGGTGAACGTGTATCTGTGGTATCGAAAAGAAACATAAAGCGCAAACCATGGCTTACAACTGGCATTTTAAAGTCAATAAATCACAAGGATAACATGTATAGGAAATTAAAGCGGAAACCACACAATATCAGTTTAGAAAAACAGGTACAGGACATACAAGAAAAAAACTTGAAAGTCTAATGATTATTTCTAAGTGAAATTATTTTCACGCTAAAATTACTCAAGCTCAAGGTAACTCAAATGCTACATGGAAGGTGATAAACACCGCCCTCAACACGAACAACACAAACGCTATATGTGGAATGCTGGTGAATGACACAATAGTGAGTGACCCCTCTATCATTGCTGAAAGCTTCAACAGTTACTTCACGACACTGACCAATAATTTAGTTTTAAGCGAGTCACATAAATCACATGAAGACAAGGCAACAATAAGCAACGCTTCCAGTTCTCTTTTTCTAAGGCCCACCGATCCACATGAAGTGAGAAGTGTAATTTTGGCGTTAAAGAACACTTCTTCAATGAGTCTAGACATGGTGCCAGTATCACAGCTAGAACATTGTTCGACTATAATTTGTGAACCCCTATCACATATCATTAATGAAATGTTCACTTCGGGATCATTTCCGACGCTATTAAAGGTTTCCAAGGTTGTGCCAGTATTTAAGAAAGGAGATAAGTTAAATATGTCAAATTACCGACCGATATCTGTTTTGTCCCCTTTTTCTAAGGTTTTTGAGAAGGTAACACTATCTCGACTAGACAAGTATTTCACAGCTCAGAACATTTATGCTAAAGAACAATACGGATATCTAAAAGGAAAGTCGACTGAAACAGCGTTAATTAACATCGTGGAAAAAACAAATAAACATAGAAAGAAAGTTATTAACTATGGGTATTTTCATGGACCTAACCAAAGCTTTCGATCTTGTGAACCACGACATACTTCTGCAAAAGCTTGAAAGGTATGGCATTCGTGGACCACCATTAAGCCTAATTAGCACGTATCTCAGAAACCGGCAACAGTATGTGATGGTCAACAACATCACCTCATCTGAAAGAGTAACTAACAGTGGAATTCCCCAGGGCTCCATTTTGGGCCCTTTTCTTCTTTTGTCATACATAAATGATTTACCTGACTATCTCTCGGAAGAGTGCATTTTATACGCAGACGACACCAATATCTTCCCGACTGCTGAAACAGAAACTGCGCTTTACAAAAAAGGTAATGATGTCCTGCAAAAGCTATCTAAGTGGCTCCAAACTAATTGTCTTCTCGCAAACACAAAGAAAAGTAACTATATAGTCTTCACTGCCAAAAACACCCGACTAATGAACACTACATCGTTGAACTTCAACAGCTTTCCTTTAGAGCGGGTTAATGAGACGAAATTTCTCGGCGTCTACCTCGACAGCCAACTAAAGTGGCATAAACACATTCATGAAACAACACTATCCATATATAAGAAAATCCCAATATTATATAAACTGCGTTACATTTTTTCCTTTGCACACCCTTCGCACTCTTTATATCAGCTTTATACACTCACACATTACATATGCGATTACCATATACGGCCTCACATACGCCACACATTACTGCCAATTATTGCAGCACAAAACACAGCGCTTCGAGCGATTCTCTTTCTAAAGAGAACAGATTCAGTGACATTCGCATACCCATTACTTAACATTCTTCCTGTGAAACACTCCATTGATTACCATGTTCTCATTTTACTATATAAAATCATGCATAAAATCATACAGTGTCCCTCAGTAAAAATTGCTTACCAAAATACCCCATACCCGATACGATCAGTGACCTCCAATAGTTTAACCATTCGAAAATCTCGCACTAATTATGGATCATTTACATTCACACATACCGCATCACATCTTTGGAACAAACTACCCACAGACCTAACCGAACCACAGTCATTTACTTGTTACAAAACTAACCTGCGTTCTTTTATACTCTCGTCCCTTCTCTGATGAAATATTCCATATTCTTAACGTGATACAGATTTCTTACGCGCTCTGTGTTTGTATAACAGAAATATGACATAAGGGCCCCCTTCACAACTCCTGCGTGAGTTACGGGGCCCTGCCTTTATAACATAACCGATGTGTCATCTTCATGTGAATAATAAAAAGTTTTTTGATTGATTTTGATTGATTGATTGATTATCTTGTTTCAGCTTCTTCAGAAGCCGCCCGCACGAGGCCTGCAACACAGAGTAGGGGTATCCAGCCTCCTTTAAGCGTTGAACTTGCGAAGCAAAAGCACCGTTCACAGAGTAAAAACAAGATTTCATTAATGGAGACTGTAGGCAAGACACCGCAATAGCATTCTTTACGATTTTTGAATGACCAGAAGAATAGTTTAAAAAGTGGTTTCCCGGCACGAGACGAATAAGACCAACAAATGTGGTTTGGCTGGAAATTTAAGTTGACATCCAGGTATTGCAGCTTATTTTCAACCGGAATTTCCGAAGTGAACACCAACCCTTTCCCCTGAGAAGTAAACAAGTCTACAATTCTTGTTCTGAAAACATCTTCTACATTCGAGGCCAAAATTAAATAATCATCGGCAAATCTGAACACCATGCTGGCTGCACCATCGAAATTTTCTCTCTACTTCCCTGTCAACACTGCCCAGAAAAATGGTACCTAAGACGGGTGCAACTTTTGACTATGCAGATACCGTTGGTTTGAATGAACGTGTCTCCACAAAAACCTACGTGAGTGTTATTAAGATAACATTCTAGAAGTTCTAAAAAGGATTATATTGTCATTCCGCAAGTGTTCCGAAAAGCTACTTCGTCAGTATCTTTGGTTATACATTCATAGACGCAGTTCATAAGCGGACCATGTGGCAACGAATAATATAAATCTTGGACGTCAATAATAAAATCTCAGGCTCCATTAACACTTTATTTTGCCAGAAATTCTACAAGTCCTTCCGAGTTGACCAATCGGTAAGGATCCTGTATGGTCAACAAGTTTAACTTTTTTTTGTAAATATCCCGCTACGATGACTTGCCAAGATCCTTTCTCTGAAACTATTGGCCGAAACGGGATACCCTCTTTATGCGTTTTAGGGGCGAAGCTCCTTAGGGTGTGGGTCGGTCCCTCCTCTGTAGTAGTATGTAGCCACCTCTCGTATATGAATGTTAAAATAGATGGCGCTGTGAGTATATCAATTGCAAGTGAGATCACTAGATGTCGTTAGTGGTTTTCGTATAGTTGACGATTAAAGAGGATAGATTGGGCTGACGGAGCAGTGAATTAATCAGTTGGCTTGTAATCTGCACTCGTTTCTTCACTCATCAGCTTTAACTGATAAAAGCCATTGCTTCACCTGCAGCGGCCAATCATGTTTTCCCAACCATGGACGGGTGCATTATTGCTGTCCAAGATCGTGAAGCACTCGGTAATCGCGCGTGTGATCTGTGCAATCTTCTGTCTTTGCCGAATTTGATGCTAGGTGGGCACCACATAGCTTGTCGGAAAACGGCACTAGCTAGATTAACGCCCTTTCCATGCCCCTTCAATTGCCGCTTTCTGACGAACTACTACTTCAGTGAGCTTGTGAGTAGCACTCGTTGCACAATGCCTCATGCGCAATTCTCTTTCGTTTTGGAGTTGCGTAAGCGTTCGGGTCTGTACGCTAGATAGAGTAACAATAGTGCCCTCTTCCTGTTCTAATGCAGACTTGTCTTACATGCTACGGTGTGTGATACTAATTATGGCTAAACATTTATTCCATGTCTCTGCAGGAAAGCATGACATGACGTGTGTTTATGTTTGTCGCTTCCTTACAAAAATACGCGTCAAAGTGGAACGTGCTCTCATGATAGCAAGATTAAAAAGACTTCGGACGGACCTTTTGCATGTGGTCGCAGAAAGTTTAAACAAGCGCACTTGGCATCTCAGCATATGAAGCTGCAGCGCAAGTAAGAGCAGTTCAGAAAAATTGTCATTGAAAAAGGAATGAAAATGTAACTAACTCATTGTCCATCCACAACTTGTTTAAAGAAGCGTCAGTGCAAGGCTTATTCATGTAATTAATGAAGTAGGCATGTGCGCCCATAAGATGTGTGTGCCCCTCATAGTTATGTTAACATGTAAGATATAAAAGGTCGGTGAAAAACAGAAAATAAGGTTAATAAAAGTTGAGTGCTACTTCATAAGGTCTCAAATCCATACACGCAAGCGAACACGCACTTACGCTCGTTAAGCTCATATGCACATACACGCATATTACACGCATATTACAAGCAATATTACACGCACGCGAAAAGGCCCACAACAACGCGTACGAGGCGTCCATCATCCCACGTGCTCATACGTGCATGCGAATAAATCTTAAGATGAACAGAGTGAAGTTCAGGAGCTCTCAGTATATATGAGCCCTGTATTCTTAAGAAAGAAAGGTAGGCAAAGTGAAAAGCATGTCTGCGAAGAAACTGCATTCTTAAACGAGTTACTCTACCTTCGTCAATCAGGCTAATACGCTTGACAGACAACCACAGTATTTTTCCTATATCCGATCATTCCAGAAGAAATTCATAATGTTATCAAGCAATTAAAGTCACTGACCACGGGTCTTGATGAAATTCAACCAATCCGCTTGAAATATGTCGCCGATATCATTGCTGACCCTTTTTCACGTGTAATTAGCCTTTTGTTCAATAATGGCGTATTTCCATCTGATTTAAAGAAAGCCAAAATAGTTCCTTATTTAAAAAGGGTGATGGGGGTTTGATTTTTAACTATTGCCCTATTGCAATACTGTCTGTGCTCAGCAAAGTTATAGAGAAGTGCCTTGAAAAATGTTTAACAAAGTACCTAACAAAATTTAACATTCTTTGTGCTACGCAATTCGGCCTTCGTGCAGGCTACTCTACCAACCTTGCGCTTCCTTCATTCACGGATAAGATTAAACAATACATTGGCACAGGCAAATATGCTGGAGCGGTGTTTATTGACCTCACGAAAGCGTTTGATTCTATCCTTCATAATATTTTAATGTCTAAATTAAACGCGGTTGGTGTAGCAGGACCTGCACTTTCCTTTATTCACAGTTACTTAACAAGAGAACAGGCTGTTACTGTTTCTAATCATCTTTCTAACTTTAAACTAGGTGATAGGGTAGTTCCTCAGGGATCGTTACTTGGCCGATTACTCTTCACTCTTTACATTAATGACCTAACTTCTCACCTATCGCACTCTCTGTCTTACCTGTATGCGGATGACACTTTTTAACTGCTTGCACCTCGATTGATAGTCTTACTTCAAAGTTCAATAGCGACCTTGAAAGTGTAATTCGCTGGTGTCATAAAAATTCATTGGGAATAAATCCCAGTAAAACCGTTTTTATGCTATTCCACCCCAATCAAGAAAGATTGTTGAATTTCCTTATATAATGGTCAAGGATTATCCCATCAAAGCTTCCAGTCATTGTCGTTTTCTGCGAGTGATTCTTGACACAAACTTAAAGTTCATTTCACATGTCTCTCACCTCAAGCAAAAAGCTGCTTACGGCATCAGGATTCTTATCAAGGCACGGCCATACTTCAGTCTTAATACTTTGCTTTCCCAGTACTATGCCTTCAATCACAGTCACTTCACCTACTGCATTGCGTCTTGGTATAATACATATAGCACTCATCTGGCTCATTCACAATACCTTCGAAACAAGGCCATTGGCGTTATTACATTTCAGTCACCACGATGTAGGGCATCTAGTCTTTTACAAGACTATCGTATTCTATTCATTCATAAACTTTTTCTTTTTAACATGGCAATCCTTACATACAATTCCCTTCACTCAAACAAACCATTCATAGTTTTAACAAAGGGCAACTCATTAATCAAAATAAAACTCGATTTGCATGAAACAATAACTTCCTGTTACCAAGAGTTAGAACACATTATGCCAGATTCACTTCTTTTTTTCACCGCGATTTCTGTCTGGAACAATATTCCCAGTGACGTAAAATTGTTCCGATTATAGGTAGTTTTAAAAAATACCTATTTACTTCACCTGTGAATAATCTGGTTTTCATGCTTTTCTAAGGGTCCTATTTTCCTGCCCATGCTGTTTGTCTTATAATATATCACAATTCACTCATATCGATGTGTCTGAATTTGTTGCCGCTTTGTGATACATCACTTTATCTTTTAACGCGACAGCGTTAAAGAGCTCGTTTCGCAGAACTTAGGGCGTCGGCGTCGGTGTTGTCGTCGGCGTCGTTGGTTGTGAGCGAAAAATCATCATCTCGTCCGTGACCGAAAAATCGAGAAAGATGCATATAAAATAAATAATAAAAATTTCCGGGTCTGAATGAGGATCGAACCCAGGTCGTCTGCGTGGCAAGCGGGTGTTCTACCACACAGCCACGCTTCTGCTAGGGATTACGCATAAATTAACTTCCTCTGCTTGGAAATGCAGCGAAAATAACGTTCGTGCTTTACAAACACACGTGTTCTGTATGCAGGCGTCATAATACAACATGTAATATCGCAGTAATATTACGTGGTACAAGCGTACATTGACATCGGGCGTCAGATGATGTGAATATCATAACGACATTGGGGTTCAAAGTCTTGGCCCATTACAAAAGGCACACACGTTACTGCACGTATTCCCTTAAGACCACGTAGTAGGTGCATAGGAAGTTCGAAAAGATTTTCCGCAGTTCCCGCGCATAATTTGCTCGTGGTTTAAAGCATGATACCCATTACATAGTATGCTCTAAGTGATTGATGCACGCACTAGGGACAGGATATCGCTATCGCATTCAACTCTTGAAGGCGAAGCTTAAGGGAATCACGATTTTTTTATGACTAAGAAAACACTGTGAGTAGCATGGATGGTCCTTCACTGACTCGCGCAAGCACACAGGGGCAAGAAGAGACTTACAAGGACAGGTGCGATCTAACAACTGATTTATTATTCGGAATGCACACATATTTAACAACCGAATAATAAATCCATGTGTGTATTCCGAATAATAAATCAGTTGTTAGATCGCACCTGTCCTTGTAAGTCTCTTCTTGTCCCTGTGTGCTTGCGCGAGTCAGTGAAGGACCATCCATGCTACTCACAGTGTTTTCTTAGTCATAAAAAAATTGTGAACGAACGACGGTGCATTGCTCTGGCGTCGCTTATTAGCCACCGTAGAGAAATCTCCGCTACTTCAGGGCTGCTTCTCGCTCACTGCTCCTGCTCCGCTTTCCTCCCCTTGATTTCTTGTCTATTACTGCAGTTCAATGTCGGCTGTGCCCTGTGTTTAATTTCTTTCACAGAGTCCTGTGCCAACAGCAAATTCGCTGGTTACGCCGAATAGGGTGCGACCAAACGCACAAACGCGCGTTGAGATGCAGTCCATATTTTATCTCATTTGCCGCTAGAGTGAGCAAGAAATTAAATGCGAATGAAGATAAATTAACTCCCGATATGCACTGCTGGCTACCCTGCACTTCGACAAAATGAAGTAAGTTCATTTTATATGTTCAGTTAAAAATTTGCGAGTAATATTCCGTATTTTTTGTCAGTCAGTCGTTGGTATTTCCGCTCTGACAGCATCGTTTCTGTCGTCGTTTCATAAAACATCGGCGTCTTGAAGCCTGATCCCTATTGTCCCCTTGCCTCTGTAATAGCAACAGCCGCACAAGATCTCCCTCGACTTTCCGGGCATGATTAAAAAGTGAATGTTAAACAAGTGGCCCTAGTTTAAAAAAGAGCGTTCACACGGCCTGTACAAAAAAAATGGAGTGTCACTCGTAAACAAAATGAGATATCCGGGGAAATAAATCTATCTGGTTCATTCTGGTCGAACTGCGCAGTGGGACGAGACACGAAGAGAAGGCGAGACAGACAAGGCGGACAGACAAGCGACGTGCGCTTGTCTGTCTCGCCTTCTCTTCGTGTCTCGTCCCACTACGCAGTTCGACCAGAATGAACTCGTACCAACTCGCCCAACTCTCCACGCCGCTTACTCAAATAAATCTACCTTGGGCCACGTATAAGACAAACGCTTATACTAACGGCGTTTCCAAGTTTTGTTGGCAGACGCACCGCTTGTATTTGACGAGGCACTAGCACCAGCCGAGGGGTGCGAGACAATGTCGTTCACTTCTTAGAACATAAATCGACACACATACACCAGTTTCCCTTCGTCGATGTTAGGACAGTAGATCATCATCATCATCATCATCAGCCTGTCTACGCCCACTGCAGGGCAAAGGCCTCTCCCATGTTTCGCCAATCAACCCGGTCCTGTGCTTTCTGCTGCCACGTTATACCTGCAAACTTCTTATTCTCATCTACCCACCTAATTTTCTGTCTCCCCCTCACGCGTTTGCCATCTCTTGGAATCCAGTCAGTTACCCTTAATGACCAGCGGTTATCCTGTCGACGTGCTACGTGCCCGGCCCATATCCATTTCTTCTTCTTGATTTCAACTATGATATCCTTAACCCCCGTTTGTTCCCTGACCCACTCTGCTCTCTTCCTGTCTCTTAAGGTTACACCTATCATTTTCCTTTCCATCGCTCGCTGCGTCGTCCTCAGTTTAAGTTGAACCCTCTTTGTAAGTCTCCAGGTTTCTGCTCCGTAGGTAAGTACCGGTAAGATGCAGCTGTTATATACCTTCCTCTTGAGGGATAGTGGTAGACTACCATTCATGATTTGATAATGCTTGCCGAATGAGCCCCATCCCATCCTTATTCTTCTAGTTATTTCACTCTGATGGTTCGGCTCCGCGGTTACTACCTGTCCTAAGTAGACGTACTCCTTTACAACTTCCAGTGTCTCGCCACCTATCGCAAAGCGCTGTTCTCTGCCAAGATTGTTCCACATTACTTTAGTTTTATGCATATTAATTTTCAGACCTACTCTTCTACTTTCCGTATCCAGTTCAGTAATCATAAGCTGTAATTCGTCTCCCGCGTTACTCATCAATGCAATGTCATCAGCGAATCGCAGGTTACTGAGATACTCTCCATTAACTCTTATCCCTAACTCTTCCCAATCTAGGGCCCTGAAAACCTCCTGTAAACACGCGGTGAATAGCATTGGAGAGATCGTGTCTCCCTGTCGTACGCCCTTCTTTATTGGGATTCTATCGCTTTCTTTATGGAGGACTATCGTGGCTGTGGATCAGCTGTAGATTTCTTCCATTATGTTTATATAGGCTTCGTCGATGCCCTGATTCCGCCAGGACAGTAGATACAGCGCTGCAAAGGCAAATATAAAGGAGAGGGACGTATATGATGTATTGCCTTGTATAGCTTTCCTCTCGTGCTGTCGTATTTTCTGTAAGCCTGAAAAGCAAGAAATAAACGGTCAATGAGTGTCCAGCGCGAGAGTGCGAGAAGGTTCATGTTTATATGCTTTGTTATGAATGCCATGATACTTTTTATGGTTGGCTCCCTGTCGTTGAGATTCTTCGCAAGCCTCTCTCATGTTATATTCTTGAGAATGGCTAAAAAAGAAGAAAAATACGCTGTGCCTGAAGAAAAAATTACACCATCTCCCGCTAAAGGGAACCATGTCTAGATGCGAAGCAGCGGGCGCTAACGCTTACACTGGCGGCGGCGTTGACGCTGGTGCTCATCGCACCGTTGCGCAGGAGAGAAAACTGGGGAGGAGCAAAACACGCAGAGATGGAGCGGTGTTTCCTACTGGAACATGCCAATCGCTGCTAATGGGCAATGAGAGACAGTAGACTCCGACCAGACACAGAGACCCGCAGTCCGCTTTTAGTTAACGCGCACGCTGAGAATTTTTATTGTTCAACAACGCACGGGAGAAATCTCCCACCGGCACCACCTTGGAGGTCAAGATTCAGTGCCATATATACGGGGTGCCGAGTGAACTGTTGTGCAGCGCGAGCAGTCGGTTTTTTCAACCAAGAAACTCGCCAGCAGACGCTGCCTGCATCGGCGTCGCGAGCTGAGAAGGGGGGGAGCGTAGGAGAGGAGAGAGGGGGGACCCGCATGCGCAGTGGGACTGTGGACGCCGCGGGCAGGGATGCCCTAGAGGAGAGAGGGGGGGAGAGTAGGAGGGGAGGCGCATGCGCAGTGAGGGTGTGGTTGCCGCGGGGAGGGATGCCTAGAGGAGAGAGAAGGGGTGAGGAGTTTTTTATTATTTTTTTGAAAGGGTGTGCGCATGCGCAGTAAGGGTGGTCACGCCGCACACCACCACCGGATTAAGATTCGCCATAAGATGCTTCACATCTAAAAAGCAGCTCGGCAAGATTGTTCGGCTATGCGTCTTTGAAGGAGGCGAGAAGAAAAAATTACACCATCTCCCGCTAAAGGGAACCATGTGTAGATGTGAAGCAGCGGGCGCTAACGCTTACACTGGCGGCGGCGTTGACGCTGGCGCTCATCGCAGCGTTGCGCAGGAGAGAAAACTGGGGAGGCGCAAAGCAGGCAGTGATGGAGCAGTGTTTCCTACTGGAACATGCCAATCGCTGCTAATGGGCAATGAGAGACAGAAGACTCCGACTGGACACAGAGACCCGCACTCCGCTTTTAGTTAACGCGCACGCTGCGAATTTTTATTGTTCAACAACGCACAGGAGAAATCTCCCACCGGCACCACCTTGGAGGTCAAGATCCATTGCCATATATACGCGCTGGCCAGTGAACGGTTGTGCAGCGCGAGCAGTCAGTTTTTTCAACCAAGAAACTCGCTAGCAGACGCTGCCTGCATCGGCGTCGCGAGCTGAGAAGGGGGGAGCGTAGGAGAGGAGAGAGAGGGGGGGACCCGCATGCGCAGTGGGACTGTGGACGCCGCGGGCAGGGTTGCGTAGAGGAGAGAGGGGGGAGTTTAGGAGAGGAGAGAGACGGGGGACGCGCATGCGCAGTGGGGAGTGTAGACGCCCCGGGCAGGGATGCCTAGAGGAGAGAGGGGGGAGTGTAAGAGGGGAGAGAGGAGGGGAGGCGCATGCGCAGTGAGGGTGTGGTTGCCGCGGGGAGGGATGCCTAGAGGAGAGAGAGGGGGAGAGGAGGTTTTTTATTTTTATTTTTTTTGAAAGGGTTTGCGCATGCGCAGTAAGGGTGGTCACGCCGGCACACCACCACCACCACCACCACCACCGGATTAAGCTTCGCCATAAGATGCTTCACATCTAAAAGTACGACAATGTGTGTGATGTATTTATAAGAGGTTTCAGTACTATTTTTTTAAGAAGGAAGAGAAATACAACACATGTCTAAATATCAAGCACTAGCACCAATGGGCTCCATCTTCTGGGGGCGCACCACTGATGCGTGAGAGTTAGCATGGCACACCTATCGAACAGCGTGACGCTGGCGGCGCTCGAACTGACCGGTGCTCGGACACACACCCGAACATTACCGCAAATGCCCTGAATATTAAGGAAAGTTGTTACCACCAGTTCCACATGGCGAAGGCAGAACAAGTTACACACTTTGTGTCTATCCATACCTCCGAGCAAAAAGTTTGGTTCAAAGATGTGATCAAATATGATCGCGTTTACTAGACATTTCTTAATCGACCGTAGCATATTCGCGCATATATTTTTTGCTAAAAAATATTGAGAAAGATCATGGATTCCAAAGATCTGTTTATTTTTTTTGGTAGTCAACTCTCACCAGTGAGTATAAACTGCATTATTTGTGAAATTTGACGTTTAGTTAAAAGCGCAGCCCAGTTTACTATATTCAGTCGTAACTATTTTTTTATGTACAAACCTCCCATTCAGGCGCACTACTGGTTTTCTTTGCATCAACTTCCGATCATTCTTCATTCTGGTGGAGCATTTTCACATGTCATCATCATCAGCCTGTCTACGCCCACTGCAGGGCAAAGGCCTCTCCCATGTTTCGCCAATCAAGCCGGTCCTTTGCTTTCTGCTGCCACGTTATACAGACTTATACAGTGCTGAAGAACGGAGACGTCCTATGCTATCCTGGCTTAGCTGACAGAAGAGAACTAGGGGTGGGGTTCCTTATTCATAAAAATATAGCTGGTAATATAGAGGAATACTATAGCATTAATGAGAGGGTGGCATGTATCGTAATTAAGTTTAATAAGAGGTACAAGATGAAGGTGGTGCAGGCCTACGCGCGTACATCAAGCCATGATGATCAACTGGTTGAACGATTCTACGAAGACGTAGAATCAGCAACGAGTAAGGTAAAGACACAGTATACTGTACTGATGGGTGACTTTTCACATGTGTGGCGGTGCAAAAACCAACAGCTATGAAGCAGCTGACTTGGCCTTCCAGCCATCACCTCTAGCACCTCTGGATTCAGTGGATCGTGCAGTTCAGCTCTCTGCTTGGTGTGCTCACTCTAGCCCTTCGGAGAGCCCACGTTCGCATTTTCACCTGCCAGCTCCTTTGTCGGCAAAGAGCAGCAGGACACGTGTCTCAAAAACAAATAAAGAAAAAAGCGTTCCGAAAAACGGTACGAGGGCAAAAAATTGTCCAAAGGATGTAGGATAAGACACTCGTGATATAGGAGGTGAATGGACTTCGGAGACCCACGAGAAAAAGTGAGTGATAATCAGAATGCTGACGTAGGCACAGCGACAGACCAGAAAAATATAGCTATGAAGAGCTGGCGAGCTCGGTTATGGAAAAGACTTGGAATGATCGTACACAAGAAAACAGAAGACGAATCTAATACAGTCACTACCAATAACTGCATTGATCGAAGGCTTGTGGCTTAGATTTTATTTTTGTAAGAATAAATGCAGATGAACGTGCACGCCTCCCTTGTTTCTATACTAAATCAATTGTTTAGTGAATTGATCGCCATTAACAGTAGGTCCGCCCACTACATACCTCAAAGAAAGACTCCCGTCCCTCTCCAGGGGCCAATGTGTGCGCCGCGGTAAAGCACAATGATGCCGCCGCTGGTGCTGGCACTATACCTTGAAGCATGGAGGCTCAGAACACATTTTTTTTTTCAGTCAGGACCCTTTTTTTGGCTCACTATTTTCGGTGTCGTAGTTACTTCCTTTATTGCTTGTTTGTGCATTCTAGTCTATCCGCATCACTGGTGTAGTTATTGCAGTGGGCGTTTCCATTTCTTTTCTCACTTTGAGTTTATGCGTTTCAGCTGTGGCTAACACGTGGCTCGAGCTCTGATTGCTTGCTCCACTAGTTCTCCTGTCGCTCCTTCTTAGCTTCGTATGAACTTATTTTTTAACACGAAAGTGTTTGTATGCCGGGGTCCACCAAGATTTGAGTAACGTATTTCCGTCACGGAAATGACGTCGAAAAAATACACATGATCAGAAGACAAAGAAAAAATCCCAGCATTCCACGGAGGGAATGATGATCAGTGGGCGAAGCTCTGGAGGTTCATCGGTAAACCGTAAATCTTCCGTGAATTTTCGTCCAGTCATCATCAAAGACGTGACAAACACTGTGTGTATATACACAAAAAATTTTATTTATTCGTAAATGATAGCTAGACGTGGCTTCCGGACCCCCTTCATTATAACGGCTTTATGGTTGGTGAAGTGGAGGGATAGGAGTTCTTATATGGCTCCGTAGAGGATTCCTAGAGGGGAGAGAGGGGGTGAGCGTAGAGGAGGAGAGGACGCACATCCGCTCTGGGGATGTGGAACGCGGACGCCGCTCCATAGAGTAGAGGATTCCTAGAGGAGAGAAAGGGGGTGAGCGTAGGAGAGGAGATAGAGGGGACGCGCGCGCCGCTCCGTACAGTAGAGGATTCCTAGAGGAGAAAAAAGGGGGTGAGCGTTGGCGAGGAGAGAGAGAGGGGGGAGGGGACACGCATGCTCTGGAGGGGTGTAGGACGTGGGAAGGAGGGATGGACTAAGCCCCCGCAAGCACATCCAAGCAAGATCAAGGAATGGAGCCAACCTGGGCGACAGACACCACCTGCCTAGCCATTGCTAAGCTGCCCCTCTATGCTCTCGGCCATGACTCTAGTGAATGTAGTGGTGGTGGATGGCCTTATTGTACTACAGTGTTCTGCTTGACATAGATGGCCACACCGCCTGCGGGACGCTCTGCTTCCTCGGTGCACACGATGGGAAAAAAACTTCCCCATCTCCCGCTAAAGGGAACCATGTGTGGATGCGAAGGAGCGGGGAGATAATTAGCTTGAGCGGGAGGAACGTCGCCGCTCTCGTTTCACGGCAGCGGTCCGGGCGCTCATCGCGGCGCTGCACAGGAGAGAGAATGAGGCGCGCGCGCTCCGTCATCTTCATACCGCGGAACTACCGTCGCGCCCCCCAGCGGAGTATGCAGCTGTCGCACCACCTGTCGTGCGCGCCGCTCCATAGAGGATTCCTAGAGGAGAGAACGGAGGGGACCGTAGGAGAGGAGAGAGAGGGGGAGGGGACGTTCATGCGCTGTGGGGATGTGGGACGCGGGACGGACTAAGCCCCCCTCCAAGCACATGCAATCAATATCAAGGAATGGGGTCAACCTGGGAGACAGACACCATCTGCCTAGCCATTGCTAAGCAGCCATTCTATGCTCTCGGCCATGACTCTGGTAGTGGTTGACGGCCTTCATATTAGTACAGTGTTGTGGTTCCATAATAGGTGCTTCCCTACTTCATGAATGTGGCCGGACGCGGGACGCCGGACGCGGGACGCGGGACGGACATAGCCCCGAGCATAAGATGCTTCGCATCTAAAAGTTCCGTCAACGGGAGTCGAACCTAAGACCTCTAGGTTCGCGACAAGAGATGCCGGGCACGCTATCCACTGCGCCACGGTCACATACTTTGCAGGCTTTAAAAACAAGCCTTTTATGTCTACCACTGTCCTTTCACAGTGCTCTTGTAATGAGAAGTAATGCATTATGACCGTGAAATGCACGATTCGTTTCTTCAAAGCGTTGTTTCTCCGCGTCCGTCCCATTCGGCGTGTTTCGAAGAGTAAACGTGCAATTTTGCCGAAGCATTAGCACACTGGCAGGTGGCGACCTTACCCCTAGCCAGTGATGTTCCGTGCAGGGCCTTTTTTTTCAGGGAATTTTCGACAGTCATTTTGGACGAAAGGGAAAAAGGGAATCTTCGCGATATTGCAGGGAATTTTGAGGGGCGGCGAAATTTTTTTTATAACGATCAAAAGACTGTGGACATGAGGCATGTCGCAATCGTTTCTGGCGCATGTAGCGCGCCAAACCACAGCCTCTAAGGTTCGTTTTTAAAGACCATAGTCTTTAAAAACCCAGTCAATATATATTCTAGTCACTTCACATTTCTTTATTTTTTTCTTTACGGTAGTTTGCAGAACCGTTCGTAATCAAGTCAATAAAATGTTAAATACCACCACAAAAGCTTGCTTTATTTCACAAGATTTGGTCACCATTATTGAAAAGTTGACGTGCTTTTTGTACAAAATGTGGTGCATATAGATACAGAGCGTCTGCTAGGCACATTAATGTACGCCACGTCACTCAGTAACAAAAAAAACAACAACAATAATAAACTTTTCTTCTTATGCAGTGGCCGTGTGCATGAGCATGTACAGCATTCCTTCCGCATCGCAGACCGCTTAAAGTGAGCTCTAAGGTAGCTCCTTCGTAGTATTAAAAGCCGATCTCAGAGGCGATGCTTTTTAACAAGTGTCAGGTAGCGCTGCTCTCCGTTTTTCTTTTTGTTGGCGTGCCCGGCGTGCCTTGCTGCCTTGCTCATCACGTGTTTCTTGGCGAGCTCGACTGTCACAGCGTTTTGTGGTGTTATCTAGTCAGTCGTCGTAACGAAATGTTCGTGCTTGTACGATTCGACCGGGAAAGCCGCGAATACGTCGTGAAAGATGTCGACGTTCGCAAATTCCGCCCTGCAGACATCGATGACTTCGATCCTGAGCAGCTTTACGACGTCTGGTGGGCTGGCGAGGAAAGCACACGCGGCGGCTATTATCCGGCTCACATTTTGCACCTGACGGGTGAGTATTGTTTTCTTTCGATTGTCCTTCGAGAATCTAGTTGACACGTTGCCTGCTGACTGCAGAGACGGAGGAAGAAATCAAGCTCTGGAGGATCACCAACAGGGCTGTCAAGCGGAAACGCGACGACAACAGTGTGCAGAGGCCCCGCAAGAAGGTGAGCCCCGGCATACCTTTTTCGCTAAAGAAACAAACCTTCATTGTGCGTTCAAAGGGGTACCGCGGAATAACGGAAAGGTGGGCTAGTTGGTTAGTGTTCATAGTGAATTATATGGGGCAGCGCTAGAACAAAGACAAGGACGAGAAAAGACAGGACATGCGCTGTACTCACAACTAAAACTTTATTGGAAAAAACGCCACTTATATATTCAACATCGTCCAAATCATTGTCATCAGAGGTGCCACGTGAACCACTTCAGGGCAATATCAGCCGGAAGACCGCTTCGTGGAAATCATACACAGCATAAAAATATACAGTGGATAGAAACAGTACGACGTAGCACTATACTATACACGTGTGCATGAGACAATCTAATACTTTAGATGAAAGGTCAATAGAAGCTTGACTGATGCATTTCTCTTTTAATCTGTTGATATGAAAACCTTCTATTATTTCTCTTGTCATTTTAATATGATGACGTGAAAGAATGGCAGTGTCAATAAAATGTGGATTACATCCACACGAACGGCAATGGTTGGCTAGATGATAAGAAGTAGCATTAGAGGAGGAGAGCGAGCGTAGGTGTTCTTGCAGTCTAATGTTGATGCACCTCCCACTTTGTCCAACATATACATTACCGCGCGACAAAGGAATCATATACACAGAACCTATCTTGCAAGGTATGAAGCTGTGCACATGATTAGTTTTACATCCAGCTTTTACAGATGAACTTGCTTTTTTTATGATAAGTGGGCAAATCCTTCCAATCTTATGGGGGGGCGGAAAACACCAAATCAACCTTGAACCGGTTAGAAACATTTTTTAGACCATGGGAAAAGCGATGCAGATATGGCACAACAGAGAATTTGCTGGCGCGGTTTTTGAGCTCATCACTGGCTCCCACGTTGTCTTTTTTGACCCATTTAATGAGCTTATTACATGCAGTGCTGATCACGGCGTTGCCATAACCGGCCGTCTTCAGCCTAAGTAGCTGGCTATTGAAACTATCCTGAACCTGATGATAGCATGACTTTTTGAGTGAAGAACACAAAGTAGAAAAATAATAGAGAAATAATAGAAGGTTTTCATAACAACACATTAAAAGAGAAATGCATCAGTCAAGCTTCTATTGACCTTTCATCTAAAGAATTAGATTGTCTCATGCACACGTGTATAGTCGTACTGTTTCTATCCACTGTATACTTTTATGCTGTGTATGATATCCACGAGGCGGTCTTCCGGCTGATATCGCCCTGAAGAGGTTCACGTGGCACCTCTGATGACCATGATTTGGACGATGTTGGATATATAAGTGGCGTTTTTTCCAATAAAATTTCAGTTGTGAGTGCAGCGCATGTCCTGTAGTTTCTCGTTCTTGTCTTCGTTCTAGCGCTGCCCCATATAATTCACTATGAAAGGGGCGCCATCTGTCTCAATGGAGACTTCTTTCCTTCCCAAGCGGTGTGGCGACTCGTGAAGAGGGCCGAAAAAGTCGCCAGAATTTTTTTTCCGCGGTGTTGGGGGAGAGGGAGGAGGAGTCACTCTGTTTTTTATGCATGTTCGTATGTGTGTGCCCGTACATATATGCAAAATGTATCGAATTCGAGAGTGGGGGGTGGGGGGTTGATCCCACTTAAACCACCCCCAGGTAAGTACTCCACTGACGGTAATGCTACGAAGTGGTGTGTTCAGGAGGTACCATAATCCATGAACATCATGCTGCAGCTTTCAGAGTTGCCCTCTCAAAGAATACCGCAATTTTTAGTGTCGTAATTATTCACAGTACTGTTTGTTTTAAAGGAGGAGGTAAATTGTACTGCAGCTCTACTAAGGAAAGAAACGAGCAGTAAGCTGTTCTCTTGTCATTGTCAGGTCATATTTATGTTGAATTGTTTTTTCTTCCCTGCACAATTTCTTGTTCTTCTGCTTTTAGATACTTTTAGGTAGTGTCTGTGTATGGGTGTCTAATCTTCGCACTGCACTCGCCTCGCACCAGCTTCAAAAAGCTGGTAAAAGTAGCAGCAAAAAACGCACAGTTGAATCCTCTTATAACAATACCCAAGTGCACGAAAATTTCATTGTTATAACTGATAATTGCTATAAACTGGTTGCACGAAAAAAAACAAAAAAAACAAGATCGTACAGCAGGCTGTAGTGAGAAAACTATGATATCGGATGGGATATGCGAACAGACATCAGTGACGAGGATGACAAGGCCGCCGATTTTTCGGACGTGCTTGAATATTCGGACGCTTTCATGGGACTGCCACAAATGTCATACACACAATGTGTGACTTCTGAAGTTTCGGACACGGAAACTCGTCCAAGTCTTAACTATATACTCAAATTGAATCTCCAAAAGTTCATTATCAGGAGCTCCCACCGCTCCTGTGCCATAGCAGATTTCAAAATTCAGCTTTGCCGCAATGTCACAGCGCTATGCGGTGATGCATATCGCAAATTCGAAAGTGCGCTAGGTGACGTTGCGGTTGTGAACCGAGGTTCAGCAGCTTGAACTTCTCATTTTCTTCTTTCTTAACACGGATTTCGCGTTCCATTACCTTTTGGCACTGACCCCCAACAGCCAGAATTCATTGTGATAACCGATAATGCGACATGTGGGCATTGCTTTAAGCGGGTTATTTCACCGTAGGAAACATACAAAAGTTGACGGTGCAGCAGCTTCTCATTGTTATAACCAATATATTGGTAGAGCCATAGTTGTTATTAGTGGGTTCGACTGTATTTTTCCTATCAGAATATCCATGACAGTTTTTCAAATTTATTCCAGCAGTGACTGACCTCCAGGCATTTAAAGCCTATGACAATTCTTCTTGAAGCATTTGTTCAATTTTGGCTGCCTTCTATGTGATCTCTTTTCTACAGGTCAGCTGGTAGCATGTATGGAAAAGTTTAAACAGGATTAATTGCACAAACTGTATTTAGCACAAGTGTAGATACCATTGAACTTGTTTGGGCAGCGCTAAGGAACACACGGACAAAGACACATAGTAGACACCATGGGCGCTGTAGACCACGGACACATAGTAGACAGCGCCCGTGGTGTCTACTATGTGTCTTTGTCCGTGTGTTCCTTAGCGCTGCCCAAACAAGTTCAACGATGAACCAGCTCGCCCAAACCAAAGTTTTGGTAGATACCATGGCTGAAATTCACTCTATGCTTTGGTGGTTTGACGGTATCTACCACTAGCAATCGCATCGCTGGTGCGTCAAGACATGAAGCTTGTTCTTGAGACCACCAGCTTCACTGACATGGGCCAATGATTATTCTTCAGACAAAACAACGCTCACATGCGGCATTTATAGATACTGTAAGACATGCAGCCGTACAACAAATGTAATGTTTATAGATACTGTAAACGTTGCAATAATTTCCCATAAATTTGTACTAATGGCCTTGTGGCTCTGTGGGTAGTACTTTTTTTCTACTAAAGTGATATATTGTGGATATGATCGAAATTGTTTTGCACAGATCTTGCTCGAAAAAAGAGCGAAGGTCGCAGCCAAAAAAGCGGCTGAAGGAGACATACTTGATGAAAAAGAGCCCTCTGCAACAACCGCTGCCACCCAAGCAGAAGACACCATTAAAGACCTCCGGGCAGAGATCAAGCATATCAAACGGCAGAATGCAGAGCTGCAAAAAGCTCTGTGCTCTAAAATTTTTGAAACTGGTATGTAAACTTCACAGTGGTGCCGTCTTTGAGTTTTGAAGTGGCTATGCAATGTTTTTTGACTGCCTTCTATAGCTCTTATAAAAGTACTGAAACGAAATTTAAATATTTTCAGCTTGCTGGTCTAAATAAAAACATGGGTGTCAAGAACCCTAGCTAAAACATTGTCGTAAAGACTGGGAATACATTCAATATATTCTTAATATTGCTACCTTAAAAAGCACTTACGGTTTTGGTATGAAGAGGGCGGTTTCGCAGTGATGTGTCAACTCAAGTCTGACGTTTCGTGAAGCCTGCAACTCGAGAAATACTAGCACCAGCTCCACAATTTGCCGTCAGTTGCACATGGTTCATGCAAACGAGTTCATCGCTGTCCAGTGACAGCGATGAACTGCAATTAGGCTGCATGCAACACGCAGACTTCACAAACCCTGTGAACTCTGTTGACTCATCATGATAATGTCTATTGAGGTGGGGCTGGCTTGCCGATGCTGGGTGACAAAAGCTTTTAAATCAAAGTAAAATATTTTATACATGTTGTCTGGCTCTGTTGTATAGAGAGCGTTGATAGGGCACACCATAGAAACAAAAAATGTTCCTTTTGGGGTGCCTCAAAGTCATGTCAGTACTCGTTTAAGTGTGTGCAATAGTGAACGCAAAGATGAAGGCAAAACCAATTATAAAAAATGGGGTGTGGGAACTGAAGTTTTTAGTCTTCAAATATCGGTACCCGAGCAGACAATGCGAGAAAACGTTCCCTTTCTCATATCACTCTGCCTGTAACTTCACTGATCTCTTCCAATCACCGCATGCCTACAAGAAGTTTTGCATCATGGTGGCCTTGGCAAGCTGCTGCACAACACACTTAGTGTCATATATTCCTCAAAACATTTCAAAACAAATGTCCCTTTGTATTTGATGAAGTATATAGAATCTTTTTTATAGCTCAATAGTTTGGACTAGCTGGAACCGTACAAACTTCAGGAGCGACTTGTGTCAAGCGAGTCAATGCACAGCCATGGTGTCACTTCACTTCCACATGACCAAATGTCAGTTCCAAAGCAAAAAATTGCCAATGTGTGTCGCTGTAATGGGAACAGAAGGTAGTTTCTCAGCTTAAATAAGATAACTAATACTTTGCTTTCAGCATTCCTACTTGGGCTGCTATATCACCGTGCAGAAGTAATGAGAAAGGGGGTTCCACGCACCAAAGTTGATTGCACAGGCTATCGGTCACTAGGATAGATATTAAATGATGATAGAGGCATACTGTCCTTAAAAAATGCCCCCCACCTCCCCCGAAGGGAATCGTGAGGAAATGCGAATGCATTTCTTGCGCCGAGAGATCTCGCCTTCACCGACTTCTGCCATCGCCTTGAAAGGCGCCCAGCCAGCGAACAGTCGATAGTGAGGCGTGAGCGGACGGGAGAGTGGGGCGCAGGGAGGAGAGAGAGTGAACGGCAAGAGAAGGAGCGACGAAGCACTGCACCTACCCTCTCCTACACTCTCTCGCACCACATGCTCCGGTTGCTAGGGGCGAGGATAAGCGCGCGCACCCGCAGCTGTTTCTATGGGAGAGGGAGTGAGAGCGGAGAGATAACACCTGCCGGCGCGCGGACGCCGCCGCGGACAACGCCGGATGCGCCTGACATAGCCCGACTAAGAAATGCATTCGCATTTAAAAAATATTGACAAAATCTCCAAGGACAAAGGGGCTGCCACGTGCCAGTGAATCTTGTCTCCATCCTTCATCACACTGTCACCCTATCCCCCCTCAGTTGTGTTCCTTCGTTGGTGCGAAAAGAAGAAAAAAAATTAGCAGCTCCACTGCTGTGAAATCCGAGGAAGTGTGTAGCACGGGCATGTAGCGATTTCCACTTGTAGAGTTTCCACCGCTCCGTTTACCAAAGCATTGGTGAAGCCAATGTTTGAGGTAAGCATGCAGGGCTTCCCGCACGAGTAGAATCTTGTTAGGGAAATTCGCAATCTTGGTGTGCCACATTGTGCTACCTTTCTGGTGCATTATTGACTTCCTGCTTGTTACGGCTGTTGAGATATGCGTCGCCTACAGCTACTAAAGTGACTACCACGCCTTGCCGTGCCGGTTAGGGGCAGGGGCAGGAGCATTGTGCCCTGCCGGAGTCAGTCCCATGTGTACGAAATCGCAATTACTTCTTGGTTATTTCTGATCATTATATTATTTGAGACCTTGTTTGTTCATTCCAACCCGATTTCGAGCATTTCTAACCTTGCTATGGCCTGTAGTAAGCACTTTACGGTGAGCGTGATCACGCCACATGAGATGGATTGACAAGCCGCACGCCTGAAGTGCTCCGCACTCAAAAAATGCCTCGCTGCATGAAATGCTGCCTACGGTCTTATATGGCGCTTGCCTGTGGCTGCCGCCTTTTGTTGAAGTTTTCTTGAAACAGTATGCCCTTTTATCGCTTAACATCCATACCACACTGTCCGCCTCTGTGGAACAGTGGCTACGGTGCTCGGCTGCTGACCCGAAGGTCGCGGGTTCGATCCCGGCCGCGGCGGTCGCATTTCGATGGAGGCGAAATGGTAGAGGCCCGTGTACTGTGCGATGTCAGTGCACGTTAAAGAACACCAGATGGTCAAAATTTCCGGAGCCCTCCACTACGGCGTCTCTCATAATCATATCGTGGTTTTGGGACGTAAAACCCCAGATATTATTATTATTATCCATACCACACTCACTGAAGCCTTTTCAATCGACCTCATAGCGGGGAGCAGCCTCTGACAATACATTTAACCTACAAATCAGGGCATTAAAAGAGCCCAGCGTTGCGTGGCAGTCGCTTCTTTTAAAACTTAATGGGCTTTAAAGAACAGCTGCAAAAAAATGAGGTAGGGGAGTTAGCTTACATTAAACAACGAGTATTTCTAACCAAGGGTCAACTTTTGTATTGAATATTTTTCTCTAGAGTTACTATTTCCAAAGTTCAGCAATATGTGTTAATTACCGAGCTTGGGGGGATTGGAAAAGATATCCTGACATGCTTTGTATGGCTTAAAACAATACTGTGCCAATTCAAAATCTATAGTGCCTATATTTATTCTTGGAATACCTGGTGCTAATCAGCTGAAACAGCCGATACGTGCGTGCGTGTCAGCAAAAGTTCACATTGACTCCATCTGCTTGTCACACCTCTAACTTTACTAAAAAGTTCACTACCTCGTTCTTCAAAAAATTGTGAAAATAAGTCTCAGCTAGCTTGCGTTGGAACAAGTTGGTCCCACTGCTTATTTTCTGTGTGGCATTTCTAGCTTCCTAGGCCTTCTCTTTGATGCTACCACTGGCTTTTTTAATACTAAAAAAAAGATAGTTATTTGTACAAAGGCTGTTTTCTCTTCAGTGGCCCTTTGAGTGGTCACAATCAGGCCTGTGCTCGAAATACGCAGCGAACAACTGTTCAGTTTTTGAGAATATTCATCTTTTTGACAAGTCGTGGTATGGTGATGCCACTGTAAATTGCCAAACTTTGACATGAGTCTATAATCTCTATTATAGAATTTTGCAGGAATGCACTCTCTAGCTCGTCAAGCTGGTTATTTTGTGTTTCATAACATTTTTCTTTTATGCCAGAGGCTCACATCCTTCGTCAGCCATGTGCAAGGCTTGTCCCAGAGGATTCACCGGGGCTGCCTATGGTTGAAGAAGCACTCGGGAACAGTGCGGACGGGACAGCTTGAGATCGCCCTAGTCGTATGTTTATGTTGTCACTTGGTCAAGTCCTAAACATATTTTTGGCAGAGCATGTATTTGTAGAAAATGTTTCTTTCTTAAAATTCCAAGCACCTGTGGTATATGGCACAGGTGTGCTGCAAGGTTATAACATGCAAGTTAAAAGAACCACCAAGATTTTATTAACTGAGACATTAAATGTGCTAATTATAATAACTAAGACATTAAACGTCCTAATTAATTGCTTCATTTCATAAATTGCAATTAGTTGAAGCTGGTCATTTTACAGGTATCTTCACCTGGAGCGATTTTATAAGGGAGCAGTGTTTCTTAATAAATTGTGAAAAGTTGCAGCTAACTTACGTGGGGAGAAGTTGGCGCCACTGTTTATTAGGCTTAGTAGGCCAGTATTAAACAAAGCTTATTGTACAGAAGCTGCTGTTTCTTCAGTGGCCTTTTGGTGGTCACGTGACTCATTTTCACTATGCAGCTGAACAAATTTTAAGGTTATAGGTGTCCTTACTCAAAAATGCGAGCACAATTCAACTGTTGGGAGCACACACTGATGGGAGCACATAAGTGTCATCTGTATAACATCAGTCGCAAATGCAGCCTAAAACATCCTTTAATTTAAGTTCATGTAAGTGCCGAGTCTGAAGGTGAGACACCTAGCAATGTAGTTATCATGCAGTTACTGTTTTGCAAACAACGTACCTCACGAGTTTTGGCCAGGTCACTGGAGGCCTGTACAGTTGCGTCCACATCTGTGTACAGTGCGTGAGCAGCTGGCATTGCTCTGTGGGGCAACGCCTTGCGGCAGTTTCGAGATCTGACGTGGTGTGTCAGAAGCATGCGCGGCATGACTGTAGAGTGCGCAAGCAACCAGTTGCTCTGCGGAGCGACACTTGCAGAATTTGTGGGCTCTGACGTAGTCAGCATGACTATTAGGCCACGCTTGCTTCTGACGCACCACGTAGGAGCTCGAAACTGCCGCAAGATGTCTTTCCGCAGAACAAAAATTGGCTGCTCGCGCGCTCTACACAGACGTAGGTGTGGCTGTACATATGATTGACAATGCTGGTAGCAGCTCCTGATAATGCAGAGCCTAACCAGAGATACACAAAGCTAACATCAGAGCGACTTATGCGCTTTACTGACTCTCTGTAGAGCATAAAACTGTGCAGAAGACTGTACACAAGTAGAAGTTGACAGGGTGGGTGCGGACTTGTGTCCCGTCCCCTGCACAGTTTTATTTCAGTTTCAATCGTACCAACTAGCCCCCCCCAATGCCCATTATGAGTGACAGTGAAATCGTCAATTCACAGTGCTCTCAATATTGTCTTCGACATGACTGAAAAAAAAATTGAAATTGTAGTAGGGCAAAACACCACAAGATGTCGCTGCCAGCTTACTGGTTGGCTATGAAGTGATAATGGGGAGTCCGCAGATGCTCGGAAGTCTATGGATAAACTAAATTTCTTTTGTTTTTGTTTTCTGTGGGGTTGTACTGCGTAGTAGAGCTCCGGCTCTCTCTATCACGTGGCAGTGTCCACATTCACGTACTTGATTACCTTAAAAATCTGAGCAAGCATCCCATCTCAGCAAGTCATAATTACTGGCAATGTGGAGGGGAGCACATAACCTGAATGGCATCAAAATTGAAGATGGCAGCAACAAAGCTTTAACTAGAAAAGGAGGAAGTGCATGTGAGCTTTCTTGGAAGTCATCACACTCTGTCATGGCACGGCGCATTGCAACAAAGGCTCACAAACACAAAAAACACATAGGGAATGCATTAAGACCATGGGAAGCATGGCATGGACACACCTTGAATGATGAGCCAATGCCAATATCAAGCGCCAACAAAATTTACCACGCAGCATGTATGTTGCCACAAAAAATTGGATACAGTCACTGACCGTTTATTCGGACTCGGCGGGAAGCGCAGAAAAGTCCGAATATTTGAGTCTGAAAAAAAGGAATTCACCAGAAAAAAAAGCACCGTTAATGGTCCAGTAGCCGGAAAAGCTTGTCAATGCACGTCTGCATGCAAGCACGGTCAGACGACCTAGTCCTCCTGTATTTCAGCCAGTGTTTGGCCGTAACTGTAGGTTGTAGTGCTGTTACAGCCTGCGCTAAATTTGCATTTGATAACAATAGTGTGGGCGGTGCTTCATCAGAGTGGCTGTTACCTGCGCTGGTTTGGAGACCTGAAAGACGACCTCATCATCATCGAACTCAGCGAAAACTCTTGAGCAATATTGGATCTATCTAGCGCCTCCAATGTGACGAATAATTGTGGTTTTT
This sequence comes from Rhipicephalus appendiculatus, assembly GCA_030522465.1. Taxonomy (NCBI): domain Eukaryota; kingdom Metazoa; phylum Arthropoda; class Arachnida; order Ixodida; family Ixodidae; genus Rhipicephalus; species Rhipicephalus appendiculatus. Next base: position 61,063 of record JALIZH010000717.1, read on the forward strand.
TTCGCCATCGTCAGTGTCTTGTAGTTGCCGCGTTTCTTAGTACCGACAGCGCAGATGGAACGGGTGGCGTCAAAGGCATTTCAGTAGATCAGGCCTCGCACATCAAGCAATGAACAAGGGGGTGAGATGCAGATCAGGCCTAGCTGTAGAAACAACTGATAAGCAAATTCTCAAATGCCAAAAGGGAACGATGTAAGGGTAGTTCGTGCTGCAGCGCTCGTGGTTGTGTCCTTTTCTTGTTTGTTTCGTACTCGTGGCCATCTCAAATGTCACACCGAGCTGACTCCAAGTGTGGCTTCGCTTGGCTTGCCACTTGATTGTGGTAGCCATTCAATGGGCACTCGGCTGGCTAAAGCCGAAAAATGGCTGTTACATGTAGCCAAAACACATAGCCTTCGAGATCGGCAACTTTGACATTGGCACCATCTCCAGTCATAGCCCGTGCTGCCTTTCAGTCCTGGCAACCTAACAAAAAACATCGCAGACAGCTGGTCATGGCGTTAGACGCCGTACTCGTTAAGCCAGCCGGAGTTAGAAAAATCGAACGGTGCTCTGTGGGGCATTTGAATTCTCGGTTGTGAGTTTACATTACTTCAATGAGACAAGTGGTAGTGGCTTGAAGGTGTTCAAATAAAAGGGCATGCCCCAATTTTCAGCATCCGAATAAACGGTCAGTAAATGTAGTTGTTTTTGAATGCTCTCTACATTGTAATGAAATGCACTACTCTTGAGTGACTATTAAATATTTTGCATAGTTGATCTTAGAACTAAGCAAGCACAATATAAAAATACCTTAGCAAGCACCACATGACTGCTAACCATGTGTCAGTGGTTTCAATCAGTTGTTACTCTCCTCTTTTTTTATATATATATAACCTTGGATCTCGTTACATGAAACAGCCTGTCTAATATTGCATGAATGCACTTTCTTCACTCTTCAAGTGGGTTATCTTGTTTTACATAACATTTTTCTTTCTTGTATGCCAGAGACCTGCAATCTTCCACAGCAGTGGGCAGGGTCAGTCCGGCAGGTGTCACCAATGCTGCCTCTGGTCGATGTGCCAGTACGAAGCAGTGCAGCCGGGACAAGTGGAGCTTTCCCTAATCGTACGTTTATGCTGTAAATTTGCCAAGTCCTGGACATATTTCTTGCAGGATATGTATATGTGAGAATGTTAGATATTTAAATTCCAAGCACCTGTGGCATATGGCATGGGTGTGTTACGAGGCTGACATTGTTTAGGAGGCGTTAAATTGAACTGACTCTTCTGATGGGGGGCGGCTGTTGTCAACATGGTTTCGGTTTTCTTTTTACGTGCAGGCAATTTTTGGACTCGTTTTTATTGGAATGAAGATGAGCATTACAATCGATGTTTTTAAAAGTTGAGAATAAGGATTCGCTTTCACCACCTCCAATTAAGCGCTTAGCTGTCATTTTAGAAAATAATGTAATCTACCTTTTTTCCCTTGTACTTTGTGTTTAATTATAGAATTTTCATTTTTATGCTCCGATACCTGTACTTTGCAGCTCACCGACTTTCGACTTCAGCTGCAGGAAGTGCTGCTGAAGCAAACTGTGCCGCAGCAGTAGGAGAGACAGCCGTGCCTCAAGGTAGTTATCAGTTGTCATTGAATTATGTTGCGGATATTCGTTAAAATATGGCCTTAAGGATACAGAGAAAAGATAAAACTATTGTGGATTTCAGACCGGTCTGTGTTAAAAGAGATGTGCATGACAATAAATCATGCTTTTCATGCATGAGCCCTCTTTCTAGATGTTCGTGCAATTCGTTTGCCTGAATCAGTGACAAGCAACCTCTTGTCATTTGGTGTAAAGTATTCACAAGCAAAAGCTTTCTCATTCCTTGCAGTAAAAAAAAAAACTCTGAAGCATGTTGCTCGTCTGGTATCAAGGTTAATACAGTCGCCGACTGTTTATTCAGACGCTGATAATTCGGACATGCCCGTTTATTCAGACACCTTCGCAGCACTGCCACTCTTCCCATTGAAGCAATGTAGACTCACGACCGAAAATTCGGACGCTCCACGGCGCGCTGTTCGATACTGTATTTTCGTGATTCTATGCACCCCCCCTGTTTTCACTAGAAAATTTTGGAAAAAAGTTTGCTTGCGAATCTAAGTACCCCTCTTTCCCCCCCCCCCCTTTCTGCAAGCATGGAAATTCCGCCAAGCGCACTTTCTCGCCACTAATCTCGGAAGCTGACATGCGGTGTGTTGCTAGGTTCAGACAAGATATAGGGGCACAGAAGTCCGCGGCGCTCGGCAAGTTCGGACAGGTTGCGCTGGCATCGCGGGGGGTTGCGGGCGCGTTTCCGGCGTTTCTTTGTCAGTTGTTTGATAGCCCTGACGGCGGTCAGTATGAGTGCGAAGAGGGCTTCCTACAACTTCAAGCGAGCTGCAATCGCGTTTGCCGAGGATAATGGCAACCACATTGCTGCCGCAGAATTCGGCGTGGACCGAGCCTGCAACATCAGGTGGAGGAAGCAGCGGGACCAGATATTCAAGGGCGCCGCGATTCTCAAGAAGTTCACTGGACCGTGCAAGGGCAGACACTTTGAGCTCAAAGAGGAAGTCTGCGAGTTTGTTCGCAGCGAAAGAAACGGGCTTCGCTGTTGTCATGGTTTCTCTAGATGAACAACGGAACAGGGACACTGCGGATTTCGAAAAACTCTTTATGCGAGAAAAATCAAACTACATACACGAGAGGTAGTGAAAACCCGACACTATAAACAAACATTTGCACACACTATCCCAAAGAACTAAAAACCAAATATTTACAGTTCCATCAATGTTTGATGGCCTTGACGTGGCGGCTCCGGCGCTGAGACGAAGTCTCGTCGTGTCCGTGAAGTACACTGCCTCACTGGAGCATGACCGTCCGCTGCACCGTCGGGGCCTTGTAGTGGCCGGTCACCGCCCCATTAGGTACTTGCCGCGGCTGTACCGCTCGACCTCTGGTGCGCAGCCCACGGAGCACAGCCGCAGAACATCTGCGCACCCTCAGGAGAAGAATCTCGCTGGGACGATCTGGTCGCACTCCCGGTCGTGCCCCGCAGCTTCCAGTACGTTGCAGCGACGGCTGGGACACTCTTCCAGGACCTCTGCTGGTGGAGCTCGGGCGAACGCCTTGCCACTACTACCACCCGTCCGCACATCTTGCCGTTCCAATCTCCTCTCCCTCTCTCCTTCTCTCTGCCGGCCACGTCGCCTCTCATGCCCGTTATTCTACCTCTTCTTCTTTGTGTTCTTTTTTCAATTCTCGTCCAACGTACCATTTTCTTCTTTCTTTACACTATATTTCTTCACTTGATACTATTCTTTTCTCCTATTTCTTCTTCCTCTTCTCCCAGAAGTCAATATACTCATGACAGCTGACACTGTCAATGCCATCCAGACAAAGGCGATTGAGATGGCCAGGAGAATGGAGATTCCCCGCGCGGCGTTCCGTGCAAGCCGTGGTTGGGTGGAGTGCATGATGAGGAGGAACGGGTTTTCTTTGAGACGCCACACCACAATTTGCTAAAAAATGCCAGGTGACTTTGACGATAAATTCATTGCTTTCCAGCAACATGTTCTGGATCTCGGCAGGCAAAACTGCTACGATTTCGGCCAGATCGGCAACGCCGATGAGACACCAGTGTTCTTTGTCATGCCGAGAGCAAGCACCGTTAACGAAGTAGGAGCCCGGGAAGTTAGTGTGAAAGGGTGAAGACAGGGTACGAGAAGCAGCGTGTCACAGTGATGTTGTGCATCACAGCTGATGGCCACAAGCTTCCTCCTTACATAATTTTGAAGAGGAAGAACATGCCGAAAAACGAATGTCTTCCAAAGGATGTCATCGTCCGAGTGCAGGACAGTGGATGGATGACAGCTGAACTTATGGAGGACTGGATCCGGGTCGTGTGGCAGCGGCGCCCGAGGCCACTGCTTGGCGGACCTTCAGGCACGCGGTCTATGCTTGTTTTGGATGCCTTTCGCGGCCACCTCACCCCGGAGGTGAAGACCAAGCTGCAAAAGACCAACTGCGACTTGGTCGTGATTCCAGGGGGGCATGACACCAGTGCTGCAACCCCTGGACGTCTCGGTCAACAAGCCATTTAAGGCCTACCTTCGACAGGAGTACGAAGAGTGGGTCCGGAACGCCGACGGGAAAGCTGCAGAAAGCGTCCCCATCCTCGTCCACCGTAGCCACATGGATTTCGGATACGTGGAAGCGAATCGAAGTCGACGTTGTCGTAAAGTCATTCAAAAAGTTTTGCATCACAAGCAACTTGGACGGCACTGAAGACGATCAGCTGTGGGACACCGAGAGTGATGGCTGAAATGGTGCGACGGATTCGAGCGGTGCAACGGACTCAAGCGGCAGTGAGAGTGACTGACCTGTTACACATGGTGGTTTCACTGTCTGCACCTATTTTTATTTATTTGTACTGTTTTCAAAATATAATGTGATTTCTCGCATCAACGTTTCTCTTGTCGGCGTCAGTGTTGCCGCGAGAAGGGGTTGGCCTGTACGGTCATTTTTTGATTTTTCGAATCTAAGCACCCCCCCTTCACTTTTAGTACCGTGATCATGAAAAAAAAGGGGGGAGCTTAGAATCAAGTAAATACGGTATTTCGGACTCCGGCTGGCTGATCGAGAGCGGTGTCTAACTCGATTACAAGCTGTCCGCGATGTTTACAATATTTTCGCTAGGTTGCCAGCACTGAAAGGTTGCACTGTGTATGGCTGGACATCATGCCAGTGTAAAAGTGCAGAAATTACAATTGCCGATCTCGAAGGCTATGTGTTTTGGCGACTCGTAATGGCCATTTTTCTGCTTCAGCCAGCCGAATATCCGTTGAAGAGCTACCACAGCCAAACCGCAAGCCAAGCCAAGCCATGCTCAGTCTGCTTGGTGTGACGTTTGAAATGGCCGCGCGTACGAAACAGACCAAGGAAGGACAGAATCGCGAGCGCTGCAGCATGAACTAGCCTGACGTCGTTTCCTTTTGGCATTTGAAAGTTTGCTTGTCAGTTGTTTCTGGGGCTAGGCCTGATCTACTGAAATAGCTACGACGCCACCCATTCCATCTGCGTCATCGGTACTAACGAAGAAATGCGGCAACCACAAGACACTGGGGACGGCAAAAAAAGCCAATATTATTCGCCAATTCGAACGCGGCCGACCTCAGTACAATGTTTGGGAGCTTTCGCCGAGTTGGGCGATGATGAGATCGTCTGGCAGGTCCCTGTATCAGCGTAGGTGAACAGTGACTCCGATGAAGCGCAGGCCATGACAGCGAGTTATGGTCAAACACTGGCTGAAATACAGGCAGACTTGGTCGTCTGTGATTGTGTTTGTGTGCAGACGTGCATTGACAAGCGTTTCCGGCCACTGGGCCAATAAAGGTTTTTTAGATGTGAAGCATCTTTTGGCGAAGCTTAATCCGGTGGTGGTGTGTGTGCCGCGTGCCCACCCTTACTGCGCATGCGCAAACGCTTTAAAAAAATAAAAATAAAAAAACCTCCTCTCCCTCCTCTAGGCATCCCTCCCCGCGGCAACCACACCCTCACTGCGCATGCGCCTCCCCTCCTCTCTCCCCTCTTACACTCCCCCCTCTCTCCTCTAGGCATCCCTGCCCGCGGCGTCTACACTCCCACTGCGCATGCGCGTCCCCCCTCTCTCCTCTCCTACGCTCCCCCCCTCTCTCCTCTACGCATCCCTGCCCACGGCATTCACACTCCCACTGCTCATGCGTGCCACCCCCCTCTCTCTCCTCTCCTACGCTCCCCCCTCTCTCGCCTCGCGACGCCGACGCAGGCAGCGTCTGCTTGTGAGTTTCTTGGTTGAAAAAACCGACTGCTCGCGCTGCACAACCGTTCACTGGCCACCCCTTATATATGGCAATGGATCTTGACCTCCACGGTGGTGCCAGTGGGAGATTTCTCCTGTGCGTTGTTGAACAATAAAAATTCGCAGCGTGCGCGTTAACTAAAAGCGGAGTGTGGGTCTCTGTGTCCAGTCGGAGTCTTCTGTCTTTCATTGCCCATTATCAGCGATTGGCATGTTCCAGTAGGAAACACTGCTCCATCACTGCCTGCTTTGCGCCTTCCCAGTTTTCTCTCCTGCGCAACGCTGCGATGAGCGCCAGCGTCAACGCCGCCGCCAGCGTAAGCGTTAGCGCCCGCTGCTTCACATCTACACATGGTTCCCTTTAGCGGGAGATGGTGTAATTTTTCCTGGTCAATCCTTCATTTCAGGCTGTCGATTATTTGGACTTTTCAGCGGTTCGCGCCGAGTCCGAATAAATGGTCGGCGACTGTATATAAGGTGGGGCAGTAAAGAAAAGGCATATGTTTCAGAAAGCCTATCAGCTCAAAGTGCTACAAGCATGTTTTAGCAATATTACTGCCAGCGAGCGGCACTTGAGGCCCATACGATGCCTGCCGCCAATGCACTCCAAAGTTGCAGACATAGCTGAAGTGGTGCAAGGGCGGTTGAGGAGCATACTAGATAGAAAGGTTTATCAATATTATGAGGTTGCATGAGGTTTTTTGTTTAATACATATTGAGCCCAGACGGTTTGCTGGTGCATGGTTTTTTTACATAGCTAATGCTTTGTATACCTGACAGCCCTCATTGAGGACCGCCAGCTGCAACCTCCAACATATCAGCTCCTAATCAAGCCATCAAAAGGTACATCGGCAAATATTTTTCTATGCTTTATGTTGAACAAGCATTCACATCTTGTACTGTTGTTAAAAAGTCTTACAGCATTGAATTTAAAAAAAAAACAATGCTGCTGGCATAAATATGCTCATTTTCAGAGTAAATTTTGCCATTTGGGAAGCTTATTCCACTGCATTTCACATGAGTGGTGTGGACTACCTCTGTTCATTTCCTTTTCTATGAATGTAAGGGTAAAGCTTCAATATTATGCTTGTTTTGAATTGACAAGATTGCAGCTCAGTTGCCTTGCACGCATTTACATTCTATTCTGTGCTCAGTTATAAAACTGACAATTTTGAATATTATTTTATGATAATGAATGAGTTCACACATTTTGATTTGAGTTGAAGTTCATGTGTACTGTGTAAATGACCCAGGAAGTTTGATTCCAATGATTTCTTTATGCAGCTCTGGGAAAAGAGGCGCAGTGCCTGGACATGACGGTTGGCATACAAAATTAGGCTGGCGAAGTGAGCAGACTTCTTGCATGTAAAGTTTGATTAGAAAACTAATTTGTCAGCGTGATGCAAATTATACTTTCCTGCAGCTGAAATTTAGACTCTCAGAACTTGCATAGCCCCTGGCCGTGTGTACAGTTGTACACAAACTTTGGAGGTGTGTCACGCACCACGCGTTTCTTCATATGGCTTGAAACGCAGTGTGCACATTCGTTCAGTATTCCCGAGTGGATAACTAGCGGTTATTTGACTTCATTTTGCTGCATATTGCTGCCGAGGATCACTTCGCTGAAGACACTACCATGTTCGACGATGGTGGTGTGGGCGCCCTCCTATTGCTTACAGCACTATTATCCGATTTCAAGGCCGAATGGAGAGTGAACTAAAATAAAAATGTAAACTTTTTCATGCTTTTTTAACATGCATCACTAGAACGTTTGAGGGTGGCAGCTCCCGCCTTCACACATGCTAGACAGAAATAAAATCTGCGAATACATTTTTGTTGAAGACAAGCTATCAGAGCGAAGTCCTGCTGCTGCAAAATAATTAAACTGCGCACATTGCAAACTGACAAACACCTTCAATGGCACTGAAATGAATATGCTCCGCATGGGCCGCTTTGGCCCATCATATTTTATGAACAAAGCAATCTGGCCCATTATATTTTATGAACAAAGCAATCTGTAAATACAGCCTGTTTGCATATGTAGAGCTGAATGAAGTGGAATACCTTTGGCATGTTTAACCAATTAGTCCACGGGATTTGGTTCGCTGTAGTCTTGACATTGATCATCAAAAATTTAAACTATTTAACTTACACTACCGTTATTTGTCCTAGTAATTTAGAATTCTAACTAGCAACCAAAAGACCTGCTGGGTCAATACATTACCAAAGGACTACAGTCGAACCCGTCTATAACGAACTCGAAAGTGCCGCGAAAACTGGTCGTTATATCAGTAGTTTGTTGTAAATGGACTCGCGCTTAAAAACGTGCACTTAGCGACCAAACCGTTTCTTTTTCTGCGTACTTATTAATAAAAAAGTGCTAGCAACCCCTCCGGTGACAAGTTGGGCCTTTTCCCGTGTTAAGCGACGCCCGCTGCGTGCTCACTAGTGAATAAAACAACCTATGCAGCGAACTGACGCCGTTTCACTAAACCGCGGTGCCGCCACGCGGAGCCCATCATCCCTGACTAGTTGCGTGCAGCGCGTTGCCTACTCGGCTCACGTCGTTATCGCCGGGCTGTTTGCTGGCCCTCTGTATGCGCACAATTGTGCGTTCTTCGTGCATGCTTCACTCCGGACCGTTCACGGGTGCGGCGGGTAGCCTGTTCGTTCAACACAACAAAGACGAGCATATTGCAAGCAACGTGCAAGCAAGCAACGTGCAAGCGGACTCGCATGACACGGTGGCGGCGAACATGCCAACGGCAGCATCGTGCGCTTGTGCTTCGGTTACTTCGCACAGTTTACACCACATGCGCAGCGGAGCAGATAGCTGCAGATGACTGTGATAAGGTTGTCGGTGATTAGTCATAATGGCACATTCATCGCCAGCCACCACCTCACCTTTGCTCTTTTGTCCTTGAAGGCATCGTCGCAATCATTGATAGGCCGGTCTCTGCCGTTATACCGAAAAGACACAACACCTTTTGCGGCTTGTTGTGGTTTCGGCGAGCTGGCCGTGTTGCGAACTTTTACGCGACGAAAAGTTATCGCTCGTTGCATTTATGGCTTCTTGCGCTCCAAGGCGTTGTTTGGTTCATCGTTGGCGGTCGTATAGATGCAGAGAACGGCGTCAGAAAATGTTGCCGTGCGACAGCTGACCGCAAGGCTTCATGCTGCCTCCGAATTTAAAAATTTTTTCCCCTCACTGCTTTTCTGCCAGTAAAGAAACTCCTGGAAAGTGAGCGATCTCGCTCGCAGTGTCCGAAATCTGCGTGCGGTGCTCACCGCGGTCTATGACATCGTCGTCGCAAGTGAACAGCAGCAGAGCACGTGAGCGCGCACCTCTCTCGTGCTTTAGAATGCCTATTCTAACTATTTTCGCTTCGTATGTGCTATATTTTTACTGCGACCATGGCCGAAGTGTTCTTCGTAAAAGTAGGAAGCCTTGAAAAAGGTTCGCTATATGTGGACGCAGTTTTAATGGGTAGCATAGGAAATCGCAAGTGCACCGAAATATGGTCGCTATAAGCAATAGATCGTTATATCTGGGATTGTTATAAGTGGGTTCGACTGTATATGTTTGTTCACGATTGCAGTATTGAATTGCTTGAAGTGACTCGACAGCTTCCTCTTAAACTGATCACTTTTATGTGTTCTGCTATGCTTTAATGCTTTCAATATTGGGAGTACAGAAGTGGTTCTTTTGTTGCAGGTCCATGTCGGCCATGGCACGTACATTGACGTCGAAACATGGCAGCGGCTGCTGCAAGTCCCCATGGACTCTATATTCTGCAAGCAACTTGCAGTACGGCTGTGGGGAAATGAAGTGTTGGCGCAAAGAAGCGTGACCGGCACTCTGTCAAACCGCGCGTTATCGAAAGGACTAACGCGGACATATCCGGCGCTCTCTCCAGTGAAGCTGGCGTCGATGTCAGGTAAACATGGAAGTGTACCTAGTGAACAGCCAGTTTGTAATTGAAATTTGTTTAAAATTTCAAGCCATCTTTGATTTCTGATTTTGTCCTCTTTAATATTTTTACCATTAATGCACTTCATTTTAAAACTACAATTAACATCCTGTTTTCATTCGTGTATTGATCGGATTTATATTATTGTGTTGAACAGCAAGCAGCCTCCATTCATTTTGATTGGAGGGGGGGGGATGTAAATGCGTTTTCGAAATTTTCGCTCAGCATGAAACTTTGTCAGTAGTCAGTCCATAACTGTCCACATCTGTGTTCCTGCCAACTACATTAAAATAAAACGGCATACACTTCATGTGTTGGGACACCGTGAAGCACGCCTCTTATAAAATTATCAGTGTGCTGTTACAGTCAAAACTCGATATAACGAATGAAGCGGGACCATGCAGTGCGATTGCTTGTTAGGTTCTGATAAAATGTTCGCTTTGAACATTCCTATGGGCAAGGATAGGCAGCATTAATAAGAAAATGAGCTGCCCTCTAATGTTATTAAGTGTTGTTTTAGTGTTACTTTTGAAAACATGATCAGTGGAGTAAAAAAAGTTCAACAATGACAGTATTAAGCTAATTTTTTTTTTGTGGTCATAATCCTTTTAAGACCCATGCCAAACTAATTGAGAGGCAAATAGATCATATTTATTAGCAGTTTTGTTCAGTTGGCTGCTAATATTTGTATTCTATGTTCTCTTACATTTTGCAGCCTCCTTTCTGCACTTCCTGAAAGTGAAGGCGTGCCCCCCAGAAGAGCTGCAGAAAAGGCACAAATGCTTGCAGAAGTATCTGGCCCAAAAGTGTGCGGACCTGCGCCGAGCATAGCGTCGTGGTGGGACCCCAGATTTATGTATATTCTCCACTTTTGCTTTTTAATCAAGTAAAGGACATTTTTGTTTAAAAATGAGTACTTGTCACCTTCATTTTTCTCGTTTTGTAGAGACTTATAGATAAGTGCACAAGTGGTGTGCTTACCAAAAACCCAGGTGCAACCCTTGACAAACCCAAGCGCAACCCTTGTGACACAATTCAGGACAGACTACAGTGCGAAAGACAAGTGGACAGACTACAGCGCGAAAGACAATAGGACAGACAACAGACTACAGCGCGAAAGACAATTGGACATACAACAGACTACACCGCGAAAGATAATTGGACATGCAACAGACTACAGCGCGAAAGACAATTGGACAGACAACAGACTACAGCGCGAAAGACAATTGGACAGACAACAGAATACAGCGCGAAAGACAATTGGACAGACAACAGACTACAGCGCGAAAGACAATTGGAAAGACAACAGACAACAGCGTCCCAAAATACGAAAGACAACACAATTTGTGTTGTAGCATCCTGTTGTGATTTTCAACTGGGTGCAATTATGCCAAGGAAAGTATGGAGATGTTATTTGAAATAATCGTAAAGCAAACGTGAATGCAGCTTACCCTATGAAATGCAGCCTACCCTAAGGCGTTTCTTCTTCTTCTTCTTCTTCTTCCCTACACGCTCGGTTTCGGTTCCCTACGGTATGTAGAGAAGGGGGGTTTCAGCTCCACTAACGTCGTCGTGAATTTGTTAGGCTAACTGTTGCCTTCATTTTTGTGGACCGGAAGTGCGATTTACCCAATTTGTGCGACACATACCCGTTTATGGTATACCATGACTACATGACACAGCGTGATGGCATTAGACGCTGAAAAGCCGAGAATCTAAACTGCTTCGCACTAAACAAAATAACGCATAAGTTGTCGTGGGCGTTTTCGCGGCTATGACGACGTATTACTGCTCCCTAGCCTCCCTAGTTATCAAAAACAGCGTGAGGTTTAAAGCACTTATTTACAGGATACTGCAGGCTCAGGACAGAGCCCATGCGGGAATGGTATCAAGGGTGAATGAATTTTAAGCACTTGCACAAACAAAAAAAGCAATTCTCAACCAATACCAGTAGTAAACGCACACGTATACACACACGTATAATTAATATATTCATACTACTTACACGCGCACATATAGGAATCCAAAATCAATAGTATTTTAAACGCATAATCCAACAGCAATCCATAATTGTGACAAGTATATGCACATACAGAGCTACAGACCCCTATATTATTTATACATATACCACATGGCACAGCACTAAGGAAACTATTTCGCAAAGACATGCGTGTACTCTGTTGGGATTACATGTGTACGAAAATTTCTATAATTAGAGACCGAAAAATCAAAGTGTTTTACGTTATCTTGCAATTCAGTCGTATGAATGAATGTTTTTTGGTGACTCAACCAGCTGAGCGTTTCAGTACATAATGGTTCGACGAAAAAAGGAGAACTTAAATGTGTTGGTACGTGTTTGAAATGGTGCTTTCGACTCAGCATGGTGATTTTTAGTCGTGACGTCAGAGGTTGTATGAAAGAAGATTCTGTTATCAGATCACAACAGTAGTGGGGTAGTTGTCCGCCGCCGGTGTGCGTAACCACTATCGCGCAAAATAAGAAAATATGAAACGAGAAAGCAATTTCTGTTTTTTAGAACGTCGGGCCCTCTTGCTGACTAATATCACCTAAAAAAGCATGAGCACCTGTAACAGCGGGTACGACTCCGTACCCACAACCTCGCTTTTCAACGTGAAACGATGGCATCAACCTAGGTAACAGATGCCACCGGTAGTGCGTGTTATTTTTTGCTCCCACCCACCAACTACCTAGCCATTGGTAAGCAGCCACTCTTTACTATCAGCCACGGCTCTCGTGGCAGTGAAGGTGTTGGTGGCCCTGATATATACTATACCGAAAGCATTTATGAGATCACAACAAGAGGCAATTTACGCGCCGTAGTTTTCCGCTGCCGTCGGTGTTCGTAACCACTCTCGTACTAAATAAGGAAAAAAAATGAATTCAGAAAAAATTTCTAGGAACGCGTGGGATTTGAAACCGAGTCCGCTGCGTCATAGTCGAATATATTAACTAGCACGTGCGACGCTGTTGCTTGCAACTCCTTCACGAAAATGCCCTATACAGGCGTCATGTCGGGCAAGCACATCGTGTTAACATATGCAATATAGCATCGTAGAAGAGTAACATAACAACTAGGCATCACACAATGTGAAGTTCACTACGAGTGACCCGGTCATTGATCGCTTCGAACGCATTAGAAAAGAATGAGCCTTAATTCTTCATCGTCATCAGCAACAGCACAATTGAAGCGCACATAGTGTCTTACAGATATATAGCGGGTATCCCGCTTCTATGCACATTGAAGAATAAAAGTATTTTTTTCTAATTTTGCGCGATAGCGGTTACGGACGCCGGCGGCGGCGGTGCCGGACAACTACACCACTGCCACTGCCATTGTTACCTGATAAGAGCTTTGGCTGTAAAATAACAACTAGACGTCACGCAATGCGAGTTGCGTAACGAGTGGGTCATGCAATGTTTCCAACCCATTACAAAAGGCTCAGTGACCATTCTTCACCCACATCAGCCACGGCATCAACCGAGTGCACATAATGTCTTACAGGTGTGTTGCGGATACCACGCTTCTCCACAGGATGGACAAGGCCATATTGGACGCTGCCCTGCTGCACAAAAATTACGTCGATTTATGGCGTAGTGAGCACCTCGCAAGTGTACTTCTATTAGTTGCCAAGCAATCATGTTAACATATGTAATATAGCGTGGCAGGATAGTAGAATAAGGACCAGGCGTCACACAATGCGAATTATGCAAAGATTCTGTCGTTTACAGCTTTCAACGAATTACGAGGGCTTAGCCATAGTTTTAGTGCCGAAAAGACCCAGAGCTAAGTCTCGATCTAGGAGCAGATCCCGATCGAAAGGACCTCGCCTTGCCAGATCCCAGCCCCGATCATGGTCGAAAGGAGCGTCGGTACACATCCAGCCACCCGACCCAGAACTGTCATGGGCAGACAGGGTCTGTGGAAAGGTGATCCAGGCTGACGGAGCTCAACCGGATCCAGGAGGCAGAACCCAAGCTTCGAGCAAGATGGAGGAGCGGGGCGTTCCCGTGAGTACCGGGTCCCGCGAGCACATCCCAGAGCATAATGATGAGCTAGAAAGACTTAAAAGAGAGAACGCAGAGCTGAGAGCAGTGAATCAAAACATGCTAAAGGAATTAGCCGAGATCCGGAAGCTACTTAGTGAAAAAAAGCAATCAGAGACCATTAATAAGGAAATACCCGTCCCTGCACCTGCATGAGACGGAGTTGTTTCAGTGAAGCGCAGGGCAGTAGAAGGTATACTAAAGAGCACTGAAGGACAGGTAGAGGAAATGAGACAGTCATTATCCACTTTCTCAGAAAACATGAAAATGATTATGGACAGCATCACACAGCTCACCAGTACCATAGGACAAATTGAAGCAACGCTTAATGACCCTAAGGAGGACCTCAGAGCCTTTGGGGAAAGAATCAAAACACTAGAAATGATTACCATGGCTATGGACACTCGGGCGCAACGTGGGCACCCCCTACTCACGGCAGCCATTATCCACCCTGACACAGGGGTCACCAGTACTCAATATGGCGCACACTGAAAAAGAATTCAAAATCTGGCAATGGAATTATCAGAGCTACAATAACAAATGTGCCCCTATCCAACAATACTTGCGCACAGCAGTTGACAAGCCGGATATAATAGCACTGCAAGAAGCCGGCCACGGTTACGTTACACTCACGGGCTACAAGGCAATAAAGTCCCAAACTATCGGCAGGGGCCTGTACACTCTAGTGAAAAAGAAACACACTTATATTAGACACGACGTAGAAATCAGCACTAAGGACTAAAGACGGAAGAATCAAAGGAGCAACAGCCTCTTTATTCTTAACGTGTATAGTAACCCTAGACATAAGTCGCACTTCCGAAAACTGCTTGAAAAAACAACCAAGGTCGCTGGCAGTAGACCACTAATTATAGCAGGCGACTTTAATGCACAGCACCAGCTATGGGGTTATATTACAACACAACCTAAGGGCAGGGATCTGCGGAGACATGTAAACGAACTCGACCTAATGCTAATAACCGACAAAAATATCCAACTAGAATGGGCAACTCAGTCTGCACAAACACAACGCCAGACTTGACGTTCACCAAAAACATAGAGAAAGTCGAATGGATAAATACAGAAATGGAATTCGGAAGCGACCATTGTGTACTGCAGATCACCACAAAAGTTGCCAGTGCTAGAACGAAAGAATTATCACTTGTCGACCGGGACGCATTTCGCAAACCCAGATCTCAAAGACAAGGCATTGACACCCCCCAAAACCTTAACGAATGGACCAGTCAAATTAAAGATGACATGAAAAAAGCTTCAAAGAAAATTATTACTGACATAAATATGGAGGTTATGGACACCAAACTAGCGCACATGATCGAGGAAAAGCAGAATCTAACACATGATTGGAACAAGAGCAGATTAAATCGGAATCTAAGGAAAAGAATTGCCAGCCTAAACAGAGATATTGAGAAATATTGCTCACACATAAATCAACAAAAATGGAATGAATTTTGTGAAACGATTGACGGACAACTTAGAAACGGGAAAGCATGGAAATTAGTCAAGCATCTTCTTGACGAAGAGAATACTAAGACTAATCAGAGACACAACTTTGTAAGGGCCATACATATTGCTCTTAAAAGCAAGGACATGGAAACGGTCATAGGAGAACTCATCCAAAAGTATCTCCCGTTGAACAAGGGTGAAATAAGCAACTCTACAATTACGTACACAGGTACGCCACAACCAGATTTAGATAAACCGTTCACGATTGCAGAGGTCAGAAGAGTATTAAACGAGTTGAACAGGAAGTCCGCCCCAGGTCCAGATGGCGTAACTAACAAAGCCCTTAGAAACCTAGATGAACCCTCCATCGAGCGGCTAACAGAATTCATCAACGAGGCATGGACTTCCGGCACAGTGCCAGAGGAATGGAAATCATCACAGGTTATCTTAATCCCAAAGCCAGGAAAACCACCGACCCTAGACAACCTGCGACCGATCTCCCTTACATCGTGCGTAGGTAAGGTAGCTGAACACGCTATCCTAAACAGGCTGAAGAACCATTTAGAAGATAAAGAAATATACACACCCAATATGATTGGCTTTAGACCAGCCCTATCCACCCAGGATGCTATGATACAGCTCCAGCATCACATACTGGACGGACACTCCAGAACCACCAAAGCCATCCTTGGACTTGACTTAGAAAAAGCAGAGGCTATACGAATACGTAAAGTCTTTTCTTCGGAACCGTACTGCGAAGGTTAAAGTGGGAGACCATGAAACTGACTGGCTACAGCTGGGAGATCAAGGCACTCCGCAAGGTTCCGTTCTTTCTCCAGTACTCTTTAACGTATGCATGATAGGTCTCTCCAGAGCTTTGAATGAGATAGAGAATATTGAACACACCGTTTATGCTGACGATCTCACCATCTGGTGCTCGCACGGAAGCGAAGGGCAAATGCAGGATGCATTAGATCAAGCTGTCAGGACGGTGGAAGAATACCTAAAGCCCACTGGGTTAAGATGCTCCTCACACAAGTCGGAGCTACTATTATACCGGAAAGAAAAGGGGGGAAGACTAAAAGGTTGGCAACCACTGTCCGAATGCAAGATCAAATTATGCACCGTCAATGGGGACGAAATCCCCAGAGTGGAAGAGATTGGAGTACTGGGATATTTTGTCGACACTAAAGGAGGGAACAACACAACACTTAAGAAGATCATCCTCAAAACAGAGAACGCGTATAGAATAATCAAAAGACTCGCAGGCAAACATAGAGGGATGAAAGAAGACAACCTCCTCCAACTTGTCAACTGCTTCGTCCTCAGCCATATCATATATTCGGCGGCAATGTATAACTGGTCGCAAAACCAAACACGAAAGTTGGACGCAGCTATCAGGAAAATAGTCAAGAAAGCACTTGGCCTAGCTTTGCGCACTAGTACAAGCAGTCTATTAGACCTAGGTATTCACAATACACTAAATGAAATAGCGGAAGCACAAAGAACGTCACAACTAATGCGACTTTCCTCAACTAAAACAGGCAGGGACATTCTTGATAAAATTAAGATCAATCCCACAATAGCAACTGAAAGCTGCGTTGAATTACAGCAAGAAAATTACAAATAATATCGTTGTTGCTCCGCTACCTAGAAACATGCATCCAACATGTAATCGGGAAAGGAGGGCGGCTCGCGCTAAAGCATTGATCCATAAACTAGACAGAGCAGGGAAGGGTGCCTGCTTTGTGGATGCTGCAGAGTACAGGGGCCGCCCCAGCTACACTGCAGTCGTGGTAAATCACAAAGGGGACTGCACAAACGCTGCATCAATTAATACTGATAAACCCGAGGTCGCAGAGCAGGTAGCTATAGCCATGGCATTGACAAACAAGAACTGCACGAAAATCTATTGCGACTCCAGGCAGGCAATCGCTGCTTTCAGCAGAGGAAGGGTTGCTCCACAGGCGGCCAAAGTGGTCAGTACAATAAAAAGCATGGACATCAAGTACATCTACTGTTTCCACGGACACATGGGTAGAATTGAAGGCCTACAAGTCAATCCAAACGAGTCGGCCAACAGCGTCGCCCGCGATCTCACCGACCGGCACGCTTATACAAATGGCCCTGACTCCGCTGGATTGATTCCACTACGCAAAGATAAACTGACCACGTACAATGAAATCACTAAACACTTCTATTTAGGCAGAAGAATTTATCCCCACCCACATGCAAACTTAAACAGAGCACAAGCCATAACACTAAGACAACTACAAACAAAATCGTAGTATTCACCGGTTCAAATCAGGGAGTGGTACGGAGCGGAAGAAATAGAAATTACATGCAAAGCTTGCAAACAAAATGCATGCACATTAGAACACATTCTCTGGGACTGCGGTTCACTGGGGCCCGGTTTTACGCGGGACCGCTTCGAAAGGCTCATCAAATCACCTACTTACGACAATCAAATCCTGACTGTCCAGTACGCCCACGATAGGGCCAGGAGGCTTGACCTCCCTGTTCCGTCGTGGGAATAGCCAGGTTGGCGCATTCGCGTCATGTACAGGATAAATAATAAAGTTTTTGAAGAAGAAGAAGTGCCGAAGCACCTTAGGGTCTAGGCTTGTGCGTTGTCCGCTGTCCGGCACAGCACATGCAAGGTACCCACTATACACTCACCGTATGTACGTCACGACACAGCTCATGCAAGGTACCCAGTATACACCTACCGTAAATTGCATGGTGTAAAAAAATAAAACTTCCCCATCTACCGCTAAAGGGAACCATGTGTCGATGCGAAGCAGCGGGGAGATCTTTAGCTTGAGCGGGAGAAATGTCGCCGCTCTCGTTTCGCGGCAGCGGCCCGGGCGCTCATCGCGGCGCAGCACAGGAGAGACAATGAGGCGCACTCCGTCATTTTTATACCGCGGAACTACGGTGGTGCCCCCAGCGGAGTATGAAGCTGTCGCACCACCCTGCCACGCGCCGCTCCGTAAAGAATTCCTAGGGGAGAGAACGGGGGGAACCGTGGGAGAGGAGAGAGAGAGGGGACGCGCGTGCGCTGTGGGGGTGTGGGACGCGGGAGCCGCTCCGTAGAGTAGAGGATTCCTAGAGTAGAGAAAGCGGGTGAGCGAAGGAGAGAGGGGGGAGAGGACGCGCATGGGACGCCGCTCCGTAGAGTAGAGGATTCCTACAGCAGAGAAACGGGCTGAGCGAAGGAGAGAGGGGGGAGAGGACGCGCATGCGCTGTGGGACGCGGGCGCCGCTCCGTAGAGTAGACGATTCCTAGAGTAGAGAAAGGGGTGAGCATAGGAGAGGACAGATAGGGGGGAGGGGACGCGCATCCGCTATCGGGGTGTGGGACGCGGGGACCACTCCGTAGAGTAGAGGATTCCTAGACGAGAGAAAGGGGGTGAGCTTAGGAGAGGAGAGAGAGGAGACGCGCATGCGCTGTGGTGGTGTGGGACGCGGGAAGGAGGGACGGACTAAGCCCGTCCCCCCCCACACACGCAAGCAAGATCAAGGAATGGAGTCAACCTGGGCGACACACACCACCTGCCTAGCCATTGCTAAGCAGCCTCTCTGTGCTCTCGGCCATGACTCTGGTGAATGTAGCGGAGGTTGACGGCCTTATTTTGTACTGCAGTGTTCTGGTTCGCATAGTGGGTGCTTCCCTACTTCATGAAAGTGGCCGGACGCGGGACACGGGAGAGACGCGGGATGCGGGACGGACATGGCCCCGAGCATAAGATGCTTCGCATATAAAAGATCCCACTATGCCACTATGCCATTCGTCATTCTCCTTATAGGCGAGGTACCCGCTACACATCTTTAAGGCATTATGTTAACTTTGTTTTTACTGAGGCTCACGACGATGAAAAATAAGCGCGTTCCAGACCACACATTCTCTTTCTGCCATCACGGCACAGAACGTGCGAGGTACCCACTATACGTCGTGATGATGACGATGACGCTGATGACGAAGAAAAATAAGCACGTTCTAGACCACACATTCTCTTTCTGCCACGGATGAAAACGATCATGAAAGCGCTATCACCCGCCAAAGCCAAAGCAGCAACGCCGACAACAAGCTGCAACTCCAGGGGTGAGCGCGCGGCATGCGGCGGCTCAACGTCTACGCAGACAGCAAGCTACGCTGGCGGCGAGAGCCCAGGATGCAGCGGCAAAACAGCAACACCGACAACAAGCTGCTACCCCGGATTTGAGGGTGCGGGAAGAGGCGGCTGAACGGCTAAAACACATTGTATATTCTGTACACACACGTTACCACTCATTTACTGCGTGAGTGGGCAATGTCATGGATGATTTACGGTAACAAGAATCTCCAGTGCTTCGCCCACTCGTCTTGATTCACTTCGTGGAGGTGCATAGATTTCTTCATCGTCATGAGCCACCATATCAACAAATTGCACATAATGCGTTACAGATGTGCAGCGGGCACCTTTCTTTTGCGCAGAATAACGAATTACTTAGTAGGTGCTCCCCTGCTTCACAAAATTACGATGGTTTATAGCGCAGTGGGAGCTATGCCAGAGTAGTTGTAGTAGTTGGCCCAAAAGAGGTTACATAAGGCTCTAAAAAAATCACAGCATATCCACGGAGTGAATGATGATGAGTGGGCGAAGCTCTGGAGGTTCATCGAGAAACCGTGAATTTACGTTCAGTACATCATCAAAGGCGTGACAAACACTGTGTGTATATATACAAGAAATTTTATTTATTCGTAAATGGTAGCTAGACGTGGTTTCCGGTCCCCCTTCATTATAACGGCTTTATGGTCGGTGGAGTGGAGGCATAGGGGTTCTATATGGCTCCATAGAGAATTCCTAGAGGGGAGAGAGGGGGTGAGCGTAGAGGAGAGAGAGGAGGAGAGGACGCACAACCGCTGTGGGGATGTGGAACGCGGACGCCGCTCCGTAGAGTAGAGGATTCCTAGAGGAGAGAAAGGAGATGAGAGAGAGGGGACGCGCGCGCCGCTCCGTACCGTAGAGGATTCCTAGAGGAGAGAAAGGGGGGTGAGCGCTGGAGAGGAGAGAGAGGGGGGAGGGGTGTAGGACGCCGGCGCCGCTCCGTACAGTAGAGGATTGCTAGAGGAGAGAAAGGGGGGTGAGCGTTGGAGAGGAGAGAGAGGTGGAGCGGACGCGCATGCTCTGGAGGGGTGTAGGACGCGGGAAGGAGGGACGGACTAAGCCCCCCGTAAGCACATCCAAGCAAGATCAAGGACTGGAGTCAACCTGGGCGACAGACACCACCTGCCTCGCCATTGCTAAGCTGCCCCTCTATGCTCTCGGCCATGACTCTAGTGACTGTAGTAGTGGTTGACGGCCTTATTGTACTACAGTGTTCTGCTTGACATAGATGGTCACACCGCCTTCGGGACGCTCTGCTTCCTCGTTGCACACGATGGGAACTAGAGGTGGTCTTGAACGCGCTTATTCTTCATGGTCATCAGTGTCATCGTCATCATTATCACGAGATACAGCCGGTTACGCCGGACGCAGGATAAGGTTAGACTAAGAGGAGCTTCGCCCCGAAAATGCTGCTCTTCCAGCTTTCGGTGTGACTGTGCTGCGCGTTCCGCGCAGGCCTGGCGCTTTTTGGTCTGAGTGAAAAAGTTGCATTGTGAGGAAATTTAAGGGTCACAAAGAGAGTCGAAAAAATGTTAGGTACTGTGAAGCGCGCAATGGAATGAAAAATGGTTGGCTTTACATCGACGCAGGGTTGGGCAACCTTTTGAGGCGGAGGGCTAACTTGCATGAAGCCCACATGGCCGGGGGGCCGCATCCTAGAAAGGGGGGGGGGGGCTCCCTACTGAAAAAAAACCATATGCCATCATGCGGAAAACATACGGATTCCGTATATTTTCCGCATGAAATTTATGGATTTTGTACGGACGTATACGGATGCGTAAGGAAATTGTAAGGAAGATACGGAAAGTAACATATGGTACATAAGGAATTCCGTATGGACGTATGGATGTAGTCTTGCGGAAAAAACGAAATCCGTATGTGTTATACGGACAGACCATACGGCGATACGGAATGTACGGAAACTATGATACGGAACATGCGGAAAGATGGACATACGGAAAGACATACGGACATACGGCGATACGGAATGTACGGAAACTATGATACGGAACATGCGGAAACCGGATGGACATACGGAAAGACATACGGCGATACGGAATGTACGGAAACTCTGATACGGAACATGCGGAAACTGGATGGACATACAACATTTTCATGTTGACACCGTCCTTTATGTTCGTCATACAGAAATGTCTTGTGAAGCCAATTTTGGTGTATATTCATTTAATTAAATGGCTGCGAACGCGCCAATACCATGTCATGTAAATCATTCTGTAAATGACATGTGTGTCATGATTTGCATGTCACGACTTGTCACATATGTTCGTCATAGACTCATGTCATGCCATACCAATTCTTTGATATATCAAGGTAAGGAAGTGACCACAAGGGCACCAAGACCATGGCATGTAAATCTTGCCATTCATGACATGCATGTCATGATTTTCATGTTATGACTTGTGATTTATGTTTGTCATACAGTCATGTTATGTCATACCAATTTTGGTATACATCTTATTACCGAAATGGCCAGGAGAACACAAAGTCATAGGCAGCTAGATAGACAGATACGCTCAAAGTTGTCGAAGTTAAGAAATGCTTCGCATTTAAGAACACAAATAGAATCATCAACGCAAAAATATAACTCAAGAACGTGAGTACTCACTTGCATTCACAGTCACCTGCATGGTATGGTGTTCATACTCACGTCTACTAACACCACTCGACACTCACCCATACTCATACTTGAGCCCACTCCGATTTATGTGGTGTTTGACCGGACCCAAATTGGATAGCTTCTCATCTTGCTACAATTTCTGCAGCTGTTAAAGACGACTTGTGATACAATATGACAGAAAATCCGTTTTACAAGCCATTGACTCTTGCTCAAGAAGGGGACAATATTATAAACTAGGTTTCAAAATTATTCAAGCATTTAACCTCATGCAGAGGAATGGTCACTCAATTACATTGCAATGGATCCCTGGACATTGTGGATTTGCAGGGAACGAGCTTGCTGATGCTGAAGCAAGAGGCAATGTCTATATCGCCCTCACTGATGTGAAAGTTTCGTACTCGCAAAGTGACGTGACCTCTCTATTGACATCACTCATGTGAGAGTGCATAACGACTGATTGGTCTGAGCCAGACCATCGATAGAGGTGTCTGCGGGAGATGACTTCTCACCTCCTGGCTGGAATGAACTAAAGCAATGCCAGTTTGCTACACCGGATTGGTCTGGGAGTTGCATTCACTCGCCGTTATGCACACCTCATCTGCCGTGCAGACAGCCCAAACTGTGAAAGCTGCCCTGTGAATGAAACAACAGCCCATCATGGTTACCCACTTTACGTGTCGTGGCGAAATATGCTTGCTTCAACGTTCTCAGGAATCGGTTTGGCAACACTAAGTGAGACCGGTATTTTGTCAGCAATGGGCGATCAGACAAAATCAACAGCTGTTATATATATGCATTTCTTTTTTCCCCCCATCATCATCACTGCTTTTTTCCCCTTTCCCTTTTCCCCAGTGCAGAGTAGCAGGCTAGGTCGCAAAGGCTCATGCTGACCTCTCTGTGTTCAAATAAGCTCTCTCTCTCGCTACTCACACCAATGAGTATTTACGTGGTGTCTACTCACACCCCTTGACACGACTCGTATTCACACTCACGCCTACTCACATCGATGAGTATTCACGTGGTGTCTACTCACACGACTTGACACGACTCGCTCAGTCATGCCTACTAACACGCATGTCTAGTCACTCACATTCATACTCACGTCTAATCCCACCCCTCAACACTCACTCATAGGTGAATTCATGCCTACTCACACCGACGACTATTCACTCAAGTTCATACTGACATCCACTCACATCCCTCATCACTTATCGATACTCACACATTCATACTGCACGCCAACTTACTCTCATGAGTACTCACTCATGTTCATACTCAGGTTTACTCAAACCCTGCGTCACTCACCCATACATTCATGCGTTTCAAATGGCTGTGATTATGTGTACTCATGAATGAGTATGTCGTGCTAGTCTTCACATCTTCCATAAGTGAACAGCTTTTAAACGCATTGATAATTGAAAATCATTCAGTTCAACAAAAGTGAGTTTCATATTCATAAAAATATTTGTCCCTGTTCATGGATGATTACCCAGAAGCTTTACAAGGTGGGGTAACATGTGTTAATGTAAATGAACGAAGTTCTTTAGCTGCCATTAAGCACAAAACTAAGTTAATGATTCACCTTTGTAGTAGCACTTTAACACTGGCAACAACAACAGATTGTCTTCGCCATAAAATGACCTAATGAAAACTGTTTTTCTTTTGTCATAACCATGTGTTATCGAACTTCTGGTATTCTCAGTATTAAACCAACAAGTACTTCAATCAAAGAAACATGTAGGCATTGCTTATGGGAAAGATTCACATTGAACAAACACTTTCCCTTATGCAGTATTAGCCACTACTTCCTCCATCATATGTACGTCATGACAGCATACTCTGAGTCACATTAACCCATTAGGGCCCAGTGTACTTTAAAAAGTACACTTCCTTTTTTGGGCATAGAAAATACCAAACAGAATATTCTGATCTTGCTCATTACAATTTCTGATGCCAAAGGTTGCAGGAAGAAAATCCTAATTTGGAATATTGACTCGGTTATGTTTTTTCTGTTTTATGAGTCGTCAAACTTTAGGAAAATGAGAGCCTGTTAAACGCACGTGGTCAGGACTACTTTTTCTAAATAAATTTGAAGTTTTACATTTTATATGTTGAAAAAAAGGGACTGCTTCTGCTTCAAAAAGAGCAATTCAATCCCTGCAAAGCGCGAGAAGCCTATAGAATGCATAGTTTTGCTGTGAGGAGTAACCAAATGTTGCTGTACTTTATTTAGTACACTGGGACTTCGTGGGAGCATATATGTAGCTCTTGTTGAGCGTTGCATCATAGATTCAACAGGCTTTTTTTGTTGTGAATGCCGTTTTTTCGGTTATCTCAGACACATGAGGCTGCGAAAGATGTCGCTGTGAATATACGAGAGCTTCTTGATGTTTTAATTTGCGGTTCTGACCCTAACATGGGAACTTAGTTGGAGGAGAGGAATGACGACGGTACGAATGGATGTTCTCTGCTAATGATAAAGAAACATGGAACGAAAGGAACGTGGGTAAGATAACTTCCGTTTTGACTCAGAGAAGCAGCTTTGTTTCGAAAATGGCAAAGACAACCGCATAATTGCTATGCTGACGAAAGACTACACAGTTGAGTCACTTCTGTACTGTGGTGGCTATTCACTGAAAAGAAAAAAAAAGAACGTAGTGCCAATGTCCTCCTTCTTCATACGCAGTAACAATGCCATGAGGGGATTTGAGCTCTACGATCAAGCTGCGAATGACTACAGAATTTTCATCCCTGAGAAAAAGTGGTACCAGCCCCTATTTACCCAGATGATCGAAATAGCCGCAGACAACGCATAAAGGGTCTGCTACCACATTGTAGGTTTTAGCAGACCCTCTACGCGTTGACTATTATCCTTTCGCATAACAGCAAAACACTGACTGCGCCCTGTTGTACCCAAGAGGAGTATCAGAGCCCTCCGGATTTCACTGTGCTTGCTATAACCCTCTATCCATACGGAGATTTTCACAAGAGCCCGGCAAAACAGTTGAATTCTGCCAAAATACATCGAAATGATGTGGCAAAAAGCGTGACGTTACGCTTTCCCTAAAGCACTGGTCCTTGCTTAAGTTGCATGGGCCAAGATAACTTTGTTATCCGTTTCGCAAGGGTCCAGCGTACTCGCCATTCTTGCATCAAGTCACCATGCCCGTTGCTATCTCGAAGGCCCAGCGTACTTTTTATAGTACAGTATCATAACTCCTGAAGAAACTCACGTAACTTTATGAAAATTTGCACATGTGCTTATCTGTTGTGGTTAATTAAATAAGCAAAATGTCAATAAAGTCGGACCAGTAGTTCTTCCGTGGTCCTTAATGGGTTAATGTCACTTGCATACACTGAAGTTTTGCCTAAAGGACCGCATTAAATATATCTCAGAGATCAGAATTTCAGGTAGCAAGTGTACGGGGTTTATGAACTAGTAGTGCCAACTGTGAGTCCTGTATATGATGCCATTTAAACTTTGCTGAGACTGGTATTGGTAAAATACGTTTTCTTCCATGCTGGGCCGCACGTGTGCAGTGTCATGAATATGAAAACTTTAAAAGACAAACATATCTAGTTTTTTTTAAGAGACTCACTCTCTCCCATCTAGTACAAAAAGTCTCAGTGCATACATGCGTTTACAAGTTCATCCATATAGGTAGTATTGGTGTACTTACATCTGTTCAAGAGAAAGCTATCCCCAAAAGTGACAATGATACACTTGTGATCCTCCTACCGTAATACCTTTATAGGTTAATCGTTGAATAAGTGCCTCATTTATCCACATGTTGTCGTATGTTCGAGTAAGCATGAATGCCGTTCAAATCACAAGTGATCAATAACACCTATTCATCGTTATACAGATGCTCCCTGTTGAAGATCCCAAACCTCGTGTCAAACTGCTTGGTTATTAGTTTTCAAGTTATCAAGCAAGAAAGTTATCAAGTAGCCAATTTAAGTACAGATGTATGAAGCAACTTTGTTTCTGTGCTTTACTTTCCTATAGACAATCAGTCTTGACGCACATGATTAATAACTCTTTCAACTACACAGGTACATGGAATGAAACGAAGGAAAAAGAGAGGAAAAAGACGATAGAAAGGCAGGGAGGTGAACCAGGTTGAACTGGTGTGCTGTCCTACAGTATAACGGGGGGCGAGTGGTCAGAAAAAAAAATTCCACATGAAGGCACGACGGATGTGTATGAACGCACAACAGTGTTCATCAATGATGCACGGATGGTCACATAGAGCTGGGTTGTTTTGGAAAATTGCAATAGAATTGTTTCAGCCCGCAGTGCAGATTACGATTGCACTGACATGCTATACGATAAACTTTAATGGCCTGCTTTGATGAGAAGTTGGGAGATGCAACAAGTGCTTTAGAATTTAGATCATGGCTGCATGGACACACATGTGCAACACACAGAGTGGGCAATAAAGTGAGGACACTTGAGCTTCACCTTCAAGAGTAGAGCGCAACAGCATAATCGGGCCCTGTGTGCATCACCTTCACAATTGCTAGCCTACCTTCGGTTCTCGGTGGATGCCTCAACCGTGCTGCAAGGAAATGAACGTCTGTGTACATAACATTGGCTTTTTCAAACTATCCTAGACGGCCCAGTACAGTTGCATAGCAGCCACTATGCCATAGCTCGTTGTTTTTCGAAGGGTGAATTTTCAGATAATGATTTGCACTCTTTCTATCTCTTGCCCCTAATTTTTTGCTCTGCTCAATCACTTGTTGCAGGCCTTATTTTGTAGTATCGTCAACTGGATAATGCCAAAAAGAGAAAAATAACCGGTGTGCATGCAAACACAGTGCCACAAACGTATTCGATCCTAATATTGCGTGTTTGTTCTTTTAGTTTTAGCACTCAACACATAAAAGAAATAGTATATCAATATAAGCAGCTAAAAAAAAAGAAAAAAAAACGTTAGCCTCTGCGGGAATCGAACCCACGACCACACGGACCTCTATGGGGCGAGACCGCTGCGCCAGCGTGCTGAGCCACCCGCCCAACGGCGACAGCAACTTTTAAAGTGACAGATAAACGTGTTTGCTCGCTATATTCGAGAGAGTGTTTTGTAGGTGCGATATGCGATCGTACTTTTGATTGCAAGCATACATTTTGTGACCGTATCTACGCCGCACACTTTTCTCGTATCTTTTCGCTATAGGTTGCCGATCGCTCGAGTCTGAAAACACGGATTTTTTATGCTTGCACACAAGCTTGAGCAGTTGAAGCTTGTTTATCGAGGCTCTCTTGCATTTTAGTCGGCTATCGCGCGTAATTGTAGTGATACGCCGTTAACCCCAGCGTTTAGCTGTGTTCCACTCAGTAGCTGTCTCGCTCGATCACAAAGTCAGCGCAGGAAACAACGCCAACGACGCTAATGTACACGGCAGTGCCGCGCGTACCGGCGACATCAGCTGATCACGCCGGCTTGCTTCCCTTTGCTTCAACGCTACGAAATAGCATGCCTTGAAAGATAACATACTGCACTACGTAAAAGCGTCTCTGCTTTGTAGACATCCTGCTTTGTAGACTACTGTAGAGTTCTGCTTCAGCGGCAAGCATTTAACGTAAAGCCACATTACTACGTCCGTGGTAGAAGCGATAGAAGCCTGTCGTCTGCTAGAACAAAAAAAAAAGGAAAAGAAAATTTGTTGAAAGCGTATTTAGCTTGTATTATATAAATTGACTTCAAAATAAGCTATTATTTTGTTTTTAAAGATTTTTTTTAATAACATGCACTGTTTCTTTTTTATAATTTCACACGGCGATGTTTTTTTTTTCTTTTTTCCTGCAAACAACAAATAAGGCAAAGCCATCCACAGCCAAAGCCAGATGTTACTTTTCTTTGTTTCCTCGTCTCTCGTGTGTTGCGTCCTCAAGAAGATTCAAGGTAAAAGCATTAAATTTGCGTAAGGAAGTGCCGCTACTCGTTTGTGCGATGCGCAAGGATTGCGCGCAATTCCCGCGTTTCTTGGAGTGCCGATCAAGTACGAGACGTTCAAGGAATCAACGATATGTGCGGGCACTCGAAGGAGTCTTGGGTGATGGCTGACGCCCTTGACGACATACTGTATGGCAGTGGGAAAGAAACTGAAGGTAAGTGGGACAGGTTATCATGTAAAGTGTGCAACTCGGGGCAAGGCTTGTGCTACCGCACTCGGACGAGCCGTCGTAAAGGGGCAGCCTTACGCACCTTTGCGAGCGACGGACATTGTGCGCATTACCGATTCGCTTTGACTACGCTGATATTTGCGGAGCCATGGCGCATCGACACGGCCTTACTGGAGCGAGTTCGCGACAACTGTAAGAACATGCATGTGTGTGATAATCGATTTTTTCTTATGTGCATTGTAGTAAACAGGACGCTAGCGGCGCTTGCTTCGTTGTTGATAAAGCAAAGCCTACAGTGCCATTTGCTGCTGCGCAGCATTTTGCTCGCGCTCGTGGGCGATATAATTTGTAACTTGATTCAATTCACCTAGCCAACCACCTAAGTGGTGATAATGAGCCTACATTCACGATGAAGTGGTTATTATGCACTTGAACGCTGTCTTGACCTAGCTAAACGTAGTCATGTGTTCGCCCAGTGTTGGAAAAGATGTTCATGCAATCGTGGGTGTACATGCACGTCGTCTTCGCTTGTCAGTAATATTGTACCAGCCAGCATCCATATTGGACGTCTGACGGTTATGAAAACTTGCATGCACAATGTGAGACTTCATATTCTGCAAGAGTTTCGCATTTTATACATTAATGTGCTGCGAGCACGTAGTAGAATACATTACGCTGCTGTGTGGCAGTGGTGTGATTATCACTGTGCTGTGTCGTTGCTGATGCAAGGATTTATAGGTACGATGCAGGAGGATTTCTCATCTGACTAGCTCATCACGCATGTGAGTGTTTAAGTGCAAACAAGACAAAGACAGAAAGAAGACATGTAAGGACAGGACCAGCACGCATTTCTGCATCATCTTTCTGTCCTCATCTTGTTTGCACTAGAACACCTATGCTAGCATACTTATAGCAACAGGCTTTTCTGCAGTGCTTTTCTTGCCCAAGTTATGCTACAGTAGACTCGTCAGCAATACGAGTGGAGGCACTGAAATTAGCTTTTAAAGGGGCCCTCCAACACTATTCAACCACCTATTTTTTTATCGTGGGTCGTGTAGACTGAAGTACAGACAGATTAATGCAGCAAGAACGGAAGTGATAACGACACGCAGTCTTAAGTTATTCGGTTTACAAAATTCAAAATACATGAAAAAAAAATCCCTACCCTCAACTTGATTTTCGCGGGGTCACCTGGCCACATTTCACGCGCCCTGTGACGTCGGAGTGCTGCACAATGAAATGAGCTAGAGGCGCCTATGTACGGAAAGCTCGCACACCACTGTTGCTTGTCCTTTCCAACGTGTTGTTGACGTCGTCACCATAGTAACAAACGTGGTGTCTGGCGCCTGACTTGTCAGAACGTGAGCAGGCGCTACTGTTTCGAAGCAAGGTAGATTCTTCTGTTCTTTACAACATTCCATGTCACTCCCTCCTCTCATTCTGAGAAGGGAATTACT
This sequence comes from Rhipicephalus appendiculatus, assembly GCA_030522465.1. Lineage (NCBI taxonomy): Eukaryota > Metazoa > Arthropoda > Arachnida > Ixodida > Ixodidae > Rhipicephalus > Rhipicephalus appendiculatus. Next base: position 90,797 of record JALIZH010000717.1, read on the forward strand.
GTTGACCCTTCGCGAGTTGTTCGGTGAGCTGCCCGATGGGTGTACAAGGGTGCATTGCACCCTTTCAACAACAATCAAGAGCCTACCGCACGTGCGAAAGAGGCAGCTTGCAAACGCACAGAAGCAAGAAGATGGAAGAGAGAGAGAAGCCTTTCGTATGGACATCCAACCCGCGCAACCTGAAATGGTAGCCAGCGCCTCTGTCGTGCTTTGTAGTCGCAGTGATATTTTTTTTGTTGCTGCTGCGTCTGTTTGGGGTTCAATGAAGAAGCACAGAAAAGAAAAATGAAACACATTAGTCATAGGCGTGCGCATGAGGGGGGGGCAAGGGGGCGGCCGCCCCCCCAAGTCTCCTAAGGAGGAGGGCGCAGTCTGCCCCCATACATTGGCTTAATAGGGAGGGGGGGGTGCTACGACGAAGCTTAGCCCCCACTAAAGGCGGACCCCTGCACACGCCTGTGACATTAGTAATCTCAGTTCTGATGGCACGCCACGATCTCATTTATCCAATCATAGGCTCGCAGCCATTCGTCGTCATTTTCCCCCCGCAAAAGTTCTGGCGAGCGCCACTACGCGCTGATGCAGTCGGCAGCGATCTAGTGATTTTGTCGTGATTAAAATACTAAATCATTTGATATCGGCGCTTAGACATATGCTAAAATTATCCTCAGCGATCACTCTACGCAAAGCACAAATAAAAATATGTGCTTCAAAAGTGTTGGAGCGCCCCTTTAAAGGTCATAGTGACTAAAGCATAGTGAACAATGTCCTCGAAGAACAATTGTCATATTGAATATCGAATCAGCGAATTGAATATCGAATCAGTAAAAGTGTTATGTTACTTGTTGTGCGGGTGTTGTTGTAAACTGTTGGTGCTGTTTCTTTCATTTCTTTTTTTTCATTCCTTTGTTAAAAATGGTCTAGCAACAGGTACGTATTGCTTATGCTGCCAGTGTTATCAAATATTTCTGTACTGTTCTTTTTTGTCTGTAATTCCACTCCTGCCTCGGCCATGCTGGCCTGCAGTATTGTGAAATAAATAAATAAATAGTAATCAACAGCACAAAGTAAGAGCGAGAGACATAGGTAAGAACAATGCGTGACGAGCAGAGACTGTCATCTCCAAAATATATTGCACAAAACCCTGCCTAAATAACATAATCTGCATACCTCATACACAGGATGGTCTGGTGAAATAAAGAGCTTTGTTGGTTTTGTAACTTCTTTTTTCTAACCGGACCCTCATTCGCACGAGGTGTGCGGCTAATGTTATTTAGGCAAGGTTTAGCGCAATAAGTTTTTCAGTTGACAGTCTGCGCTCGTCCTGTGTTGTTCTTCCTTTTGTCTCTTGTTCTTACGTTGTGCTGTTGATTACTATGCATCCATACCAACTAGCCCACTTTACCACTATTTTGGACTATATGCAGTTGGCAAGCGTAGTAGTCTTCATAACACTAAATTCTCAAGCGAAAAGGTATCTCTTGGTATTCAGTAATTCACATTTATATTGATACATTACAAGTAATCGTTGATTAAACTTGTATTCGGTGTTCTCTCTCATTTCTCACAACTGTACTATCAGCAATATACTTAAGAAGAATTTCTTTTTGGTGGCCTAGTCGGTATTGCTTACTGTATGACATCCTGCTGCTAGTAAAAAATGCACAGACGAGACATGTCGTGCCGCCCATGTCGTCGTGTTCGTGTCTCTCTTGTGTGTGTGGTTTTTACTAGCAGCAGAATGTCGTACATATAGTATTGGCGTCAAATGAAAGCCGAACAGCGGCGAGCATTCGCGATGATATAGTGCACACCGTCCAGTCATCACCATTGAAAGGCGCGTGCATCCGGTTTGACAGTACTGTGCGTATGCACGCCTGTCCATGGTGATTTCTGGACAGTGCACACTATACCACTGTGAATGTTTGCCGCTGTTCGGGTTTCATTTGACGCCTGTCGTACATATCAAAATAGGTGGTGCATATATAAGCACGTCTTTCAGCAAGGCAAACACTATGCTTTACACTGAAACCTAACAAAAGGCTGCTGCATGCTTACTTTCCACTCGTTCGGGTGGGTTTGAAATACATTTCAATTCCTCACCGCACTGGCAATAACACGTCACATTGGAGGCAACTTTGACCATTGTTTGAGTTCTATATTACAAAAAAAATATCAAGGTGCCTATACGGAGCTTTAACGAATGGCAGTGGTGGTGTAGGTGACCATTTCGTAGTCATAGCCAGTAGGGGTGGCAATCGAGAAAGTGCGCGCGGCAGCAGCTTTCGCTTCAACGGCGATGATGCACTGTGTGGTCGAGTTACTGTATATGTTCCCTTGTCCCGTAGGGAGCGCATATAGCTACCCTGCTGTGCGGTTGTGGGCTGTAGCATTCGCATATTAATTTTATCATTGTTTCAATTGGTTTGTACTGTGACCCATTTGCAGAAATAGTAAAGGCCACGGTAAAAACGGACCTTGCATGTGGAGGCATAACGGTCCTGCGACGTCGCAGCAGAACCTGATACGTTTCATGTGTATGTGGACAAAACACAAAACAGACAAAATCCGAAAGCCAAGTATGATTTGCCTACCTAAAAGGAAACAATGAGGACATACGGCATGCTTGTCGGGGTTGTCCATGCGCATAGGTCGGCAAAATATGTTCAACTCACTCAGGCTCACTCATCAAATATATTTTGCCGTTGGGACTCACTCGGTCTCAGACTCACTCAAATTTTTTTCAGCCGGACTCACTCGGACTCAAACTCCCCAAAATATTATTCACTCGAACTCACTCAGACTCACGGCTCTATGCGTGTCTGAGTGTGTCGACTGATGAGTTCGTTACCGTATAATTGGCTTTTTCAACCATTGTATGAAGGCTCTTTAACACCAATATATCGTGTAATTGGTGCTCTACCAGGCGCTTTTGATCTCGTACCTTCAAGTACGGTATATCGGTGGTTTCAGTTCAGTAAGGAAAAATATGACCCTCACAAGATATTTGTATCAGGAACTTCCCGGGAAAAAAGTTTCTGGAGGGGGGGGGGGGGGGTTGGGCGGGACGTCATCTTACCTCCTTCTCCATAAGTCTAGCCTCTGTTCAATAAATATTGAGTTGGCATATGAACGCTAGTGCGTTCAAGTGAGTGTGAGTCAGTGTGAGTATAAACGTGAGCCGACATAAAGCTGATAGTAATGCTGAACAAGGGTGTCTGCTGAAGTTGAGTAAGTAAAGACATATGTCAACAAAAAATGAGGAGTTCACTCAGACTCACTCAAGAAATATATTTTGTGCTGTGGGCTCACTCACAATCCCCAAAATTTTCCTCAACTGAACTCATTTGGACTCTGACTCATTAAAATATTACTCATCTGGACTCACTCAGGCTTAGACTCAAGGCTCGATATGAGTCAGAGAGTCTGAATGAGTCGACTCATGAGTGAGTTTGCTGAACTATATCCATGCGCGAGAGCCATCCATGCTGGCATTGCTCTGGTAGTTCCTTTGTCTTGTGCTAGCTGAGGCGCACCTTCGGCATGTTGAAGATGCTGCGACCATCTTTCTTCGACTGTTACTTTGCCTTACTTTTCATGCAACTACTACAGCCCACAACCACACGCGCGTCCATGATTGCCAGCTCAACTGGCTGTGACAACCAATTGGCTGCCTACTGTGTCGCCACTGTTGGTGCAAGCTCCCTGCTGTTTGCGTTTAGCATGTATATGAGTGACTCAAAAACATTAGGTAAACTATGCTCATCTCTCCAATTGGTTGCAGCACTGGGGAGGCTGCAGGGCTGCTTAGCCAGTAGGAAGGGCGAAAAGCCCTGGAGATCTATTCATCCACGCCCCATCAGCTGCTTGGTCTTTTCATGGCATCTCTGCAGACATGTTGGGTGAGTAAAGCAAGCTGGTAGCAGTGCAGGGAAAACAAAAACATGGCAGCACCGCTTCTAGCAAGTGCTTTCCACCTCGAATTTATCACGTCATCGTGCACTGTGTGGCCTGTAATTCTAAAAGTTCAACTTCTAGTTGCTTTATATTTGCATCCTAATGCTTCGACAGCAATGTATTTGTGACTATCTTGCATTGTTTCCATAATATAATCTCAAATTCTCGGAGACGAGGCTTAATAAGTATGACTAAACAAACAACTGGTCTTAATAATGACAAAACACACCAGATGCTTTGTCCTCAGTGTGAAATGGCTCATAGCTATAGCTGACTTGACCCTTTATTTCTGGCTGTGATGGTAGTCGTCAAGTAGCGAGCATGACTTCGGATTCAAATGGGTGGTCATTGCTGCATGGGCCGTGCCCATGCAGCAATGACAACCCATTTACATATACAATAAATATACAGTTACATATACAATAAAGGCACATGACATACATTTGAAACGGGATTTACAAGTCGCATATTACGTGACACATCATGTGCCAAACAAATGCATATGTCACAAGCTTGCCACTTTAAACGGCCCCTAAACCACCCAGAAGTCGAAATTTAGTTATGTTGCAGTTGTGCACGAGTCTACAACGAACTTGTAACGGTAAGATTGTTTTGAAACGATGCCGTGATAGTGTATTTACATGCATTTGATGATAAAAAAGAGGCCCTTGCTGGTTTCGTTGTTTCCGTCTCTATGCTTGGTTCGTTGGCTCGTCTCTGCTTCTGTCCATGTGTGCCTCTTCACCATGCAAGGAGGAAGAGCGGCGAACAAACATGTATTGTGGGTGATGAGCAGATGAAAATGTTGACATTGCGGTGAACACTGAGAGCCTGAACTCTGCCGAAAGTCCCGGACAGGAGAAGGGATTGTTTCTAAGAACTTGTGGGGCACCTGCGGCTTGTAGTGCTGCCGCGTTTGGCATTGTTGATCGTGATGACATTCTGAACCGATGCATGTGTGTGCTTGAAACGTTAAAAAATTATCAGAGGTGATTTAGGAGCCCTTTAACCCATATACTTACAGAAATATGTTTTGCTGTGCAAGCACATAGCTTCCTTGCACATTTTTTTCATTGGCACGAGGACGAGCAAAGATGAGGGACGCAGCGCTCTGTGTGTCTCATCTTTGTTCGTCCTCGTTCCATGCGCTGTGAAACATCGAAAACATGTTGCATCAACTAGCCCAACGCTCAACCTTATTGCTTACACCTCGTAGCTTCCACCCTGTTGCAAGGAGTTTGTGGGACGGAGTATGCATATTAACAATGAGAAAAAAAATAAAAATAACTCAGTCTCAGTCGTCCAATGCCAGCAACCCCAAGCGTGCAAAGAAATAAACTGAACTGCTAATACGGCTATAACGAAACCATTCGCAATGAATCAGTCGTGATGAAAGTGTGGTATTTGAAAAAGTTTCGCTCAGGAGAAGGCTGAGCTGTTGCTCTGTGTACTTAAGGAGACACCCTGCTTCTGAGAGGTGGGTGGACATTATCTGGTGGCCACAACATTACAAGCAGTGTAAAACAGTCCGTTAAGGTGCTTTGTCTGCATTTTATAATGAGAGGGATTTTCAAACAAAGAAACTGTTGCCACTTTGCCCTGTATTGCTGAAAATTGCTTAGAATAGGCGGGATGCTGGCACCGCGATGTGCCTCTTATTTAGGCGAATGGTTTACCTGCCAGTTGGACGTAAGTTGATTTTGGATCAAATATAAATACTCTTAAAACTTTGTTGACTGTACAGCTAACATATTTTTAAATAATGTGGTAGACATGAATGCAATAGGTAATGTGATTGATTAATGCATAATGTGACAAATAATATACTTAATATTACAGGCTGCGTACATACCCATCTCGAAAAGCATAAAAGTATGTGGACAAGTTTTCGTTTCACTCCAACAAAACATCCTGGCCTATTTACTATGCGGGAACAAATAGCTTCTGCCCTTTTTAACTCACCTCATTACTTGGTGGCCAAAAGAAGCATCAATAGCATATCCTACCTTTGTCAGCCTACTCATCTCTCTGAAACACTGAATCTCAATCGTCTCAACTGTGTGTGAGTCGGTCTTTTTTTATCAAGTTTTTGTGTGTGTGTGTGCGTGCGTGCGTGCGTGCGTGCGTGTGCGTGTCTGTGTGTGTGTGTGTGTGTGTGTGTGTGTGTGTGTGTGTGTGTGTGTGTGTGTGTGTGTGTGTGTGTGTGTGTGTGTGTGTGTGTGTGTGTGTGTGTGTGTGTGTGTGTGTGTGTGTGTGTGTGTGTGTGTGTGTGTGTGTGTGTGTGTGTGTGTGTGTGTGTGTGTGTGTGTGTGTGTGTGTGTGTGTGTGTGTGTGTGTGTGTGTGTGTGTGTGTGTGTGTGTGTGTGTGTGTGTGTGTGTGTGTGTGTGTGTGTGTGTGTGTGTGTGTGTGTGTGTGTGTGTGTGTGTGTGTGTGTGTGTGTGTGTGTGTGTGTGTGTGTGTGTGTGGAAGGGGTGCATACCACCTACAACCTCGTGTGAATTGTAGATTTTCTGTTGTTCTTTACAAAAGATACCTCGTAATCTGAAGAAGCTAGCAGAATGCATCAGTGTCAGAGTTGGCTCTTTTAGTGCATGCAAGTAAGATATGTTTTGCAGAATCAGTCATTATGCTACTTTCACGAGGAATGCCTACATGATGGGATGCTGAATGCACTTCATCAGCTTCGAATTGAGCAATCTTGCATTGCATTTTTTATACAGCATTACATGGGCTAGATGTCATAGGTCTTAGTGGCACGAAAAACATGTAACAAGCAAGGCTAGAAATATAGAAATTGCATTAACATGTTCAACACAAGACTAGGTTCACTTAAAATATTTGTCTAGAGCTCAGTGTGTTTTCCAGCATAGGCTCTCCAGTTTCCCAGCTCATGCAGACCTCATTGTGTTAATGGAAAGGCAGTTTCTGAGCGCTGGAGTGGACGAGGGCAAATAAGAATAGACACTATACACATGGGCGCTTGTGTCTAGTGTCTCTTCTTATTTGTCCTCGTCCAATCCAGCGCTAAGAAACTGCCTTTCCATTATGCACCAACAAGCCCGCATTGCTACGCTTATTGTGTTATATGGGACACTCATTTTAACATATTAACATGGTTCAAAGCATAAAATAATTAAAGGCACTGACAACCATTTTTGTGGTACCTGTTTGCTTTGGTTCCGTGGAAAGCTATTTGGTCAGTGTCTAATAAGAAATAGTAATGCTGAATGCGCCATGAAACATTTTCAGAATTTTCGAATCTGTCGCTACTATGAAGTCGTGCACACACAAAACAGGCTGCAAGCAGTGGGCAGTGTTTGCAGTTCGGTGCACATGCGTGCATTACAGCATGTGCGTGCATCCCACAAGCATGTGTTGCGGCTTGATGTCTCACTAGTTGTCATGAAGGCAATGCTGCCTCTCAGCATCGACTCCTTTGCCTCGTAAGCAGAACAGAATAGAGCGGGGATAGGTAGTAATATAATATAGAACAATTTTGAGCACTAATTATGGTGCACAGAAAAGCATCAAACTATGTACAGCAAACAGAACGACTCAGTAGCGCGGCACCAGGCGTCTTCTGCTAGCCTGCATGACATGCTGTTTTTTAGACCTTTAAACGCAATTTAAAAATATAATCCTCCCTAAATTTCGAAAAGCATGCACTGCAATTTGCAGTCTTCTTATTTTCACCGGGATGTAATCGCATGTTCTGGCCAGCGGTCGGTCCCTTTAATGATTAATAAATCCTTGCATATTTTTCAGTGTAGTAGCACCGTCAGTGTCAACTTAAGCCATTCCGTTAAAGGAGTACTGACATGATTTTGGAACATCGCAAAAGGGACATTTTTCGTTTCCTTTGTGTGCAGTGTCAACGCTCTCCACACATCGGAGTCAGACAACGTGTATAAACTATTTTATTTTGATTTTAAAGTTTTCGTCGCTGAGCATCTGCAAGCCAGCTCCACTACAATGGACACTATCCCGACAAGTCAAGACAGTTCCTGAGTTAGTGAGCTCTGCATCCTGCACGCAGCCTGAATCGCAGAAGTTACTGTCAGGGTCACTGGACGACAATACACTCATCGTTGTTTACGTACACCACACGAATATGACAGATTTGCCATTAGTACGTCGCCAGTTACTGTCTTCCCGTGACATAATGACATCACACTGCTCTAAAACGTCACTGAGAAGCGGCCCCGTCGATACTGAAACCGAAATTGCTGTTTTATGGTAGCAGTATTAAAAATATATACAATGCACTTCCAAACACCACGACACTCTTTATAGGTTTCTTGACACCAGTACTTTTATTTAGAGCAACATTCCCAAAATTTTCAAAATTCGTGTCAGTAATCCTTTAAAGAAGCTGTCCAGAGCATCCAGCTAATGTTGCTTCCCTGTTCAGTTGTAGTTGTGGTGGATGAGCTTTTTTTTACTTACAGTACATAGTGACCTAGCACCTTCAAAGTCAAGTGCAGCTTCAAAAAAAAAAGAACTGAAACAGAGGTTGCAAATGCAGGGCCTTAACTTTAAAAAAGGGTGCTTCAGTGTGCCTCTGAAAAATGGGAGTGTTTTCTTCTGCTGTGCAAATTCGGATATCATAATTTACAATTCTAAAGAACTCATCTACGACCTTGTGCAGGTTGACCTTGAGCAGAAAACCCGAAGCCACAGTGGTCTCCAGTAGAGACCAAGGACCCCCAAGCTCTGTGAGGAGTTGAAAACCTGCGCCAGGAGTGCATTACCAGTGCACTATGCTGCTGTTTCATCAAAGTGAATGAAGGTGACCACCCCCCAGAGGAACTTCATGCTCTGCAGTGTGAGTGCCTGAATGGTTTCGTTGTCCTTTCACAAGTGCTGAAATACTGGGTGGGATTCAGGCGGGCTTACTAGAAGGAATAGGCGTGACAAGTGTGAAGATTTCTCTAGCCTGGTAGTGTCGACTTTTCCCCTGTGGTGTTATTGGCCCCAAGTGGTGCTGCTGTTCAGAAGTTACAAAATGGTTGTGGCTGCCGCGACAGATTACTATAGCTTTGTCACTTGGTAAATGTGCAGATTCGTCCGGGAAAATTCACTGTTTTACTTTCTCCTAGAGCTGCCAGCATTTTGCATTATACTTGAGTTTTGTTCAGATGTGAGAGTGCAAAGGAGCCCACCATAGATAAAATTCTGCAGTTTTACTCAGAGGAGGCCTTACATGTAGGCTTAGGCTTGTTATCATAACTACCTTGGTTGGGTCAGCATGACCATTGTAGAAAGGTATAGTGAATAATTGGGTGCCCGTTGCATCATGGATGCTACATAATCCACTGATCACAGCTAGTGGATCAGGTGCAGTGGCATACTGGCTTTCACAAGATTGGGAAAATCTCCCATAAGTATCAGGTCTCATTACAGATAAATGACATTATTTGCAAGAAAACCATATCAACATTTTCACTAAATAAACCAATACAGCATAGACCACTTATAACTTAAGTTGCTGTAATCACAAATATCTGCACTATAAGTGGTACCACACTGTAAACAAAATGACATCTTAGAAAGACTGTACGTCTCCAAAACATGACCAACAGATGCCCGCAAATTGGAAAAATATTTAGTGGTGCAGCAGTTTTTTGCAGCATTTTATTCAATGCCTCTGCTTGAAAAAACTGCGATGTTGCCTTGTGCTCATGCCCAAGCAGCATGAAAACTTTTTCGAGCAGCTGTAGTGTCATATCCTTTGAAGAAATCTAGTGCCACCATAACTGACACCTTGCAAGTGATCACTTGCAAGGTTGTCACCAAATGCGTCAAGCAATAATTTAGCACTGTCGACATAGTGTTAGACCACCATGGCTTGTAATAGGCATTCGAACACCTCATGAAAGTGAAAGTTCCTCGAAAGCAATTGTCGAAAAAATTGACCCCTGCGTCATCACTTTTCAAGATGTCCCTGTGCTACGCGTTGGCACATACTTAGCCACGACCTCGTCGACTAATAGAACCACAGAGCTGAAAGCAACATCATTCACAGAAATGGAATCAACATATGCAGTTCTTTTGGCACCAACAGTAGTAGGCATGAAAGTAATAGGCGCACGCAATGCAACCAGCACGATGAATCCAACCACGAACTGTGCAAACACCCTCGAGAAATAACAGTGATGATAAGTCCATGTCAATACGATGGTAGGAACAAACATCAATCTCAAATGCCTTACTTTCATGAGCACAAAAAGCAAGTTTAAAAGTAATTATGCCATAGATGCTACGTTTGCATTATGAACCTTGAAAGCTGTTCTTTTTTTTCTCGGCTACCAAAAGTATGTTATGCTTGTCGCTTCCAACGCTCATGCGGCTAAACAGTCGAGCCAGGCCAAGCAGCGTGAAAAGACAACATGGCAGCTTTCTTACATGGTCACTTGACTGGCTCGGAGCGGTGTTCGTGACAAAACATACAGGAACGGTCCCACAATACCTTGGATCCTGTGGCAGCTATGCCGGGACCAGTGGAAAATGGCATAATAGCCAGCAGTAAGGAACGTAGCAGTGGTGTTCTACTGTTCCTCAAAATAGAAAGACGCTGTGGCTACACTTTACCGTGGCTGCGTAGGGAGGTGCACAAACGAGCCCAGATACATCGTCAGTCCTCTCGCCTGCTCTACCATTGTGTTGCCTCGTGCACTGCATGAATCGATGACACTTGGCTTTGCTATCGCTAAGGTGCCTATGTAGTGCAGGATTCTGCCGTTCACTTTGTTTCGGTTCAGCGGGAGCACTTGCTCATCAGTGTCTTGAGATATGTGCTTCCTCTCTATCACGGTACATGATCAAATAAATGTTTCGCTCGGCTCTTAGCATGCTACACGGCTCCGATCTTGAACTTCCAAAACTAATGTCGGTTCACTGCTGTTTATGGTGACGGATTTATCCAGTATGGAAACAGTGCATCGGCAATGCTTTCGAACCAGGGAACACATTATTGAATGCGATGGTTGCCACAAGAGTGTCGGCGCACAAATTGCCATAGCAAGAGCCAATCATACGTCTACAGAAATTGTGAATTTTGTCAGACCTGCCTTTTTTCTTGCTTTTCTATGCAGCCATTGTACGTGAGGATGGTAGTATCAGAAAAGTGATACATTGATCTTTGGAACGACAAAAAAAATGGCAGTGGGAAAGATGCCAGATGCCTGCACGCACTTTGGTTTTTGTGCAACTTTTAACTCTTTTAACTGTTTGCAGCAACAGAATTATTTTTTGAGGCACAGTGCATTTTCGAAAAAGCTGAATAGTTTGACACAAACTATCTAGATGCCAGCTTATATAGAAGCAAATGCAAAGGAATTGAAGATGACGAAAAGGGCTGTTTGCTTTTTTTCTTGCAATTTTTGTGACCATCCGCATATGCACTGCGCTTTCTGTGGTGCGGTTCATGCAAAGCAGAGTGAACATAGGCCTTAGAGATCATGAAATGTTTCTCAAAAATTTTCAACCACCTGTGTATTCGGAATCCTGGCCCTCCATTCAATACTATACCTCGACTCGTTTCATCGTCAGGGTTCATTTATTAGCTATAAAAGCACAATTTTGATTCCCCAGCCTGCATTCCCTACAGCTCTCCAGCTCACGCCATATTAAATCAGCCAATCAAAAGTCTGTCGTCGACAAAACATGGTGACGCAGCGCGAGGCCCGCCGACTCATAGTTGAGCGAGGTTTGGAGCATCATACCGTTTCGACTGTGGTGTCATAAAGACGTTATGCGCACAAACCGTGCCGACCATCTGACACTAATGCACGAGATGATTTGATTGCTATAGATAGTTAGAAAATGAGCCTTTGCAGCGTACGCCCAAATGTATCGCCCTCAACTGTAAAAGCCCAGTCTAGCGTGCAATCTGTGAAAGACTGCTAGAAGCTGGTGCAGGTGCTGTTCAGACACCTCTCATATTCCTCCACCGCAATCGGCCTGTGGACTTCGAGCGCTACTGCGAGCTAAAAAATTGCTGTTCAGTTTTGTTACTAGCTTTGACATAAATTTATTATTTTCGAGCTAGCGAAGGTTAACAATACGCTTACGATTACAAATGTGTTAGGTGACGTCACTTCACTGGTGCCTATGGCAGCCGGTGGTGTCACATTGTAGTTTTAGGATCTCTAGAATTCTAGTACTTCAAGTGGGTGTTATTAAATATGAGCTGCATATTGCACCCCAAATATTTAGAAATCAGCATGCCTGATGCCTCTTTAAGCAGTAAAAATTACAAATGAATGGCTTCATTTTATTTTCATGACACCTTTAAAAATAAACGTTCGCCATGTTGAGCTGGATTCTTTTGTTGTAGTTATAATAATGGTAGCCATTGTAAAAATTGTGATTTGCAACTGTATTGTTCTCTGGAGGATTTTATCCTGCATTATTACACTCTGAATCTAAATCAATTTTTCTATAAAAAATTGTGATCATTATGTGGAACTTTCTAAAGAGTTATTCAATTCTACTGCCCATTTTACATTCTGAATTGGGCAGTTATTTTGAATATCACTGTTTAATATGGGATGACAGGGCTTTAACAGGGCTTTAACACTGTTGCAGATAGCATGTTTACCTAACTTTTGGCAATTGATTTCATTCTTTCTGCTCTCACAGCATTGACTACTGGCTTATTTCAGGTGCTTTCGAATTTCACGTGGAGAAGTGCAGAAGGTTCTTCCATGGCAGAGCGGTGACATGAGCGTGAGCTGATATACCTGGCAGACAAGCTGAATGTCATTGCAAGTGGGGGCAGAAGGAGAAGACAAGATGCTCGTGTGGTGGTGCGTGCCGGGACTTGGTCGTGTCACCTCTCACTCTACACTGTTAATACTTATTCCACACGTGTAAGGGTGCCGGGACTTGGTCACACCATCTCTCACACTGCACTTGTTCTACACCTGTAAAATAAATATTGTTTTCTCTGCTTGATATATGAGAACAGAATTATTTTGTACTTGTGAGTTTTGCCTTACAGAAGATAGATTTTAGTTTCCCCAAATGAACAGTACCAAATCCCAATGGAATCTGATGCGGAAACTGTATATATCGAAGCCATGTCATGCGGTTTTCGCTTGACCACAATTCCGCATGACCAGCCGTATCATACGGCGTCTGTACTACCACATTTCCGTATATATGGATACCGTATATACGGAGCTTTTTGATGCGGAAACTGTCTGTACCGATTTTGCGGATTCCGCATCATGCGGATCCGTACCGTGCGGATCCGTAATACCATAATTCCGTATGTACGGATCCGTATTTTCCGTACATACGATATTTTTCACTAGGGCTTTGCAAGCAGAGAAAAGTTCAGTTACTTACAAAAGTAGAATAGAAATAATGTTTAATTTTATCACGCATGTCGCAAGGTTGCAATTGATCAACGTAAATTGGAAGCAAGAACACTTTGAGGTCGCTTGAGCTTCTTCTTCACGAGTAGAACGTGATAGCGTAATCGGGTATATGGGCATCATCTTCTCATTTGCAAGCCCTGCTTCAGTTCACGACGCATGCCTCAATCGTGCCGCAGGGAAACGAATGACTGTGCGCACAACATTGGTCGTTTCAAACTATCCTAGAATGCCTACTGCAAATACCGTTGTTAAGTGCCAATTTACAGCTTTTACAAATCAGCGAAGAGCTAACGCAGAGCTACGCAGCTGCTCACCTCTCGCCGCTGATGATGGTTAAACATGCCTTAACGCTTTGTAATGGGTATGCCTTTAAAACACCTAATCTTTCGCCAATTCACATGCTTTGACGCCACACAATGGTACGCTTCTGCCACGCTGTATTACATTGGTTAAGGAGACTCGTTCTACAATATGACGTTGATATAGTTTTTGTTCCCGAGGCATTTATCAGAAAAATTCCCCATCTCCCGCTAAAGGGAACCATGTGTGGATGCGAAGCAGCGGGGAGATAATTAGCTTGAGCGGGAGGAACGTCGCCGCTCTCATTTCACGGCAGCGGTCCGGGCGCTCATCGCGGCGCTGCACAGGAGAGAGAATGAGGCGCGCGCGCTCCGTCATTTTCATACCGCGGAACTACCGTGGCGCCCCCCAGCGGAGTATGCAGCTGTCGCACCACCTGTCGTGCGCGCCGCTCCGTAGAGGATTCCTAGAGGAGAGGACGGGTGGACAGTAGGAGAAGGGACACGCATGCGCCGTGGGGATGTGGGACGCTGCTCCGTAGATTAGAGGATTTCTAGAGGAGAGAGGGGGGAGAGGACGCGCATGCGCTGTGGGGATGTGGGACGCCGGAGCCGCTCCGTAGAGTAGAGTATTCCTAGAGGAGAGAGGGGGAGAGGACGCGCATGCGCTTTGGGGATGTGGGATGCGGTCGCCGCTCCGTAGAGTAGATGATTCCTAGAGTAGAGAAAGGGGGTGAGCGTAGGAGAGGGGACGCGCATGCGCTGTGGAGGCTGTGGGACGCTCCGTAGAGTAGAGGATTGCTAAAGGAGAGAAAGGGGGTGAGCGTAGGAGAGAGAGGGGGAGGGGGACGCGCAAGCGCTGTGGTGGTGTGGGACGCGGGGAGGAGGGACGGACTAAGCCCCCTCCAAACACATGCAAGCAATATCAAGTAATAGGGTCAACCTGGGCGACAGACACCACCTGCCTAGCCATTGCTAAGCAGCCTCTCTCTGCTATCGGCCATGACTCTGATGGCTGTAGTAGTGGTTGACGGCCTTCATATTACTACAATATTCTGGTTCGCATAATGGGTGCTTCCCTACTTCATGAAAGTCGCCGGACGCGGGACGCGGGACGGACATAGCCCCGAGCATAAGATTCTTCGCATCTAATAACGTGGATCTGTGGTAGAACACCTGCTACGCACGCAGACGGTCTGGGCTCGATTCACACTCGAACCGAAATTTTTATTATTTGTTTTCATCATCACCATCATCAGCCTGACCAAGGCCACTACGGGTGGACATACCTCTCCCATGTTCTGCCAACCAACCCGGTCCTGTGATTGCTGCTGCCACGTTGTACCCACAAACTTCTGAATCTCATCTGCCCACCTAACATTCTGTCTCCCCCCTCGCGCGTTTGCCTTTTCTTGGAATCCCGTCAGTTACCCTTAATGACCAGCGGTTATCCTGCTTAAGCGCTACATGCGCGGCCCACCTCCATTTCTTCTTCAAGATTTCAACTATGATATTCGTAACCCCCACTTGTTCCCTGATCCACTCTGCTCTCTTCCTGTGTCTTAAGGTTATAGCTATCACTTTCATTTCTATTACTCGCTGCGTTGTATTCAATTTAAGTGGAATCCTGTTTCTAAGCCTCCTGGGTTCTGCTCCGTAGGTAAGTACCTCCGTAGGTAAGTATTTATTACGTTTGCACCTTTCTCGATTTTTTGGTCAGGGACAAGATGATCTTGCGTTCACAACCAACGAAGCCGACACCGACGATGACACCAGAATTTCTGCGAAAGGAGCTTTTTAACGCTATGGCGCTAGTAAAAGGCTCTTTCAATGCGGCTTTTTGTGCTTACAGTCTCAGCCGCTTCGCAAATATTTCTACATCAACGTTGCTAACCGACAGATGCAGAAAGTCGTGGAGGTGTCCGCCCCTTAGTGAGGAGATATTCATCGGTTAGTTAGAGGGGGGGGGAGGTTCTGTCGTCGTGGCCGGGCGCTGCATAATACTGCCCCGCTGGCCGCATCCGGCCCGCGGGCCGCAGTTTGCCGATCCCTGCATTGAGGGATCGGAAGACAGTGCCTTGGGTCAGGCTAGAAACAGGTGGAGCTGATGTGCGAGTTGATAATAAACGACAGAAGTTGACCTGAGCCGACCATGGTGAATTGATAGCCACAGAGTGGAATAGTGTAAAAAAGGCCGAGCACAGCAGTCAGTTTGATGGAGCGATGACATTGAGAAGGTCCCAAAGATAACATAGAAGTAGCTCGTATAAGATAGGACCAACTGTAAATTAATAAGTGAGGCCTTCGTCGTTCAGAGGAAAAAAGTGAGAGAGCTAAGACTGAGAATAACACTGATGAATGGGACTCGCAACTGAGAAAGAAAAAGAAGTAACTGCGTCAAGAACGTCAAACTGGTTTGTTGCGCACAACATCGCAATAGCGCGAAAACTATTTCAATACTCAGGAAAACTTGAGTTTGGCCTAGTTGGCGCTTACTGTTTGACATCTTCACCACACAAAAAGACGATGACAAAGCAAGTGATGACAACACCGGCGGTAAACTTTCAACTATTTTATTCATAGAAAGACGTAGCAATATGTAGCGAGGTATATTACATACGCAGACGCCGTTATATCCACTCATCAGCCAAGCGGGGCAGCCACTTATAAAAAAAAAGAAAAAATTAGCAGTTGTTCTGTGTACGAATACAACCGATGAGCGAAGCTCCTTAGAATTGGGATGCAAGTGATTATGTACGTTTTGAAACTGTTTAACCATTCGAAGGATACAAGGCAGATTGTCATTTCGGTGTCTCGGAGGAGGAGGAGGAAAAAACTTTATTGGGCGAGTGAGTTTGGGTCCTTTACGGGCCCTGGGCCACCGCACGGCCATCACAATGCGCGTATGCGTCCAGACCGCGTAGGGCCAGGGCAATGGCACCCCGGTTCACACAGCGAAGCTGTGCGTCCAGATCCTGCTACGCAAGAAGGGCCTCCCATTCCTCCCAGGTCCTGATGGCGGGCTGCTCCTGCGGGGGGAGGATCGGCAGGGCAGCCAAAGAGAATGTGGTCTAGGGTAGCGGGCGACTCTCCGCAGAGAGTGCACTCCGGAGAAATGGGGCGGAAGTGGGATAGGACTTGAGGAGTGGGAAGAGTTCTGGTCTGCCGTCGCCTCCAGATGATCTGTTGAGAGTGGGAAAGGCGGCGGTGGGGAGGGGGGGTAGAGACGACGGGCAAGGCGTGCTTGTTGGGTGAGTTCAGCGAACGTGTTTGCCCGCTCTCTCGAGAAATCCCGGCTGGGGTCGCCATTTGCCCGGATAATAAGTCCTCGGGCTATGTTATCGGCAGCCTCATTTCCGGGATTGCCAGAGTGAGCCGGCACCCACACGAGTTCAATAAGCCTATCAGGGTTTATGGTACACACCCTCAATATCTGCCACGCGGGAGGATGGACGCGACCACGGGCAAAGTTAAGAATGGCTGTTTTTGAATCGCTAAGTACGTAAGTGACGTTGGTTTTAGCGACCGCTAACGCAATAGCAGCTTCCTCTGCTTCCTCCGGTGTACAGGGGGGGGTCGAAGAAGTGGGTGAGTGGGGGGGGCTGCAGGATGATAAGCTACAGCTACCGAACGGTCTGGACCACACGCGGCATCTACCCAGCGCACATCCTCTAGAGTGTCATATGCCTTGTGGAGAGTAACTGCTCGCGCGACGCGGCGGGATTGGTGATATTCTGGGTGAATGTTCCTGGGGAGAGGTTTGATGACAAGCGCGGCGCGCATGTCACGAGGGAGTGAGACTAATTCTGTAGCATGTGCCGGTATACGGATTCCAAGTGAATCGAGTATATGCCGCCCTGTTTCGGACCCAGCCAGGCGAAGGTACTGCGATTGTTTATGTGCATCTATCAGTTCTTGTATTGTGTTATGCGTTCCCAGTTTTAGGAGCCTATCCGTGCGAGTATTCTTTGGGAGATTAAGCGCTGCTTTCGTAGCCATGCGGATTAGAGCATTGATTTTGTCTTTATCCGTGCAGGATAGGGTTAAGTAAGGAGAGGCATATAGAATGCGACTAAGCACAAAGGCATGTAGCACCTTGAGGTTGTCCGCTTCGTCTAGACCTGCGCGTGAACTTGAAACCCTTCTAAGAAGCTGGATAACGGAGTAAGTGGACTGCCTCAGTGCCTTCAGAGTAATGTTGTTTTTCCCCGTGTCCTGCAGGTACAGGCCAAGAATTCGGAGGGTGGGCGTTTGCGGTATGGGAGTGTTGTGCAAATATACTGTGATAGGGGCTGAAGGGACACGCTTGCGGTCGGAGTATGAGGAGCGCCGACTTTGTGGGGGGAACATTCAAGGCCGATGCTTGCCGCATGTGTAGCTATAGCCGTGGCTGCTTCCTGAAGGGTCGACTCGATGTCACCATCCGAGCCGTAAGTAGTCCACACCGTTATATCGTCGGCGTAAAGTGTATGTCCCAAGTGTGGAATGCGGCTGAGAATTTTCGCCAGTGGGATCAGGGTTATATTAAAAAGAAGTGGGGATAAAACGCCCCCTGAGGTGTGCCAATGTTACCAAGGGGGGAAGGGGGGGGCGTTTGTACATCATCTATATGCAGGGAGGCCGTGCGCCCATTTAGGAAGGCCCGGATACAGTTATAGGTTTTAGGTCCTTATTGCAGATCTTGTATACCCTGCAGAACTGCCCTGTGCGTGACCCTGTCAAACGCTTTGGTGAGGTCTACAGCCAGAACTGCCCTTGTATGGTGTACCATGCCATTGAGGATGGCGTGTGAGATCTGTAACTGGGCGTCTTGTGCAGAGAGGTGCGATCGAAATCCCACCATGCTATGGGGATATAATCCCTGCGATTCCATGTGGAGCGTGAGACGGGCGAGGATGACATGCTCAAACAGTTTGCCCAGGCATGAGGTAAGGGAGATGGAACGGAGATTGTATACATTAATGGGCTTATTGGTTTTGGGGATAAAAATTATCTTTGCATGCTTCCGTTCCACTGGTATCTCCCCCTTTTCCCAACATTCATTGAAGTAATCGGTAAGAACAGATATGGAGTGATCATCTAAATTCCTGAGCATGACATTGGTGATTTGGTCCTCTCCAGGTGTCGAGTTCCTGAGCTTAGGGAGAGCTGCTCTGACTTCGGCCTCCTGAATCTGGGAGTCGAGGGAAGGTTGACCGGGGCCACTGTAGTCGGGATACGATATCGCTTGGCCCACAGTGGTATAAATTGATTTTAGTTGGTCTAACAGTGCCTGCTGATTATGTCGATTTTGATGGGCAAGTCTTTTGAGTGTAAGCCGCGTTTGCTTTTTAGTTTGACTAGGGTCGATCATATGTCGGAGAAGATGCCATGCCCTAGATGAGAAGAGATTACCCTGCAGTCCATCGCATTTTTGGTGCCAATTAGATTTACAGAGAGTGGCGCTGTGCTGTTCTATTTCTTTCTGAAGTTGCGCCAGTTTGAGTTTCAGTCTTCTATTGAGTTTTTGGGTTTTCCAGCGCGTGAGTATACTAGTGTGTGCTTGGAGTAAGTGCTCTAACCTACTGTCTATTGTGGGAGTCTCGGGGGTGGCGTCGAACGTTTGCGTGAAAGCGTGGACATCCTGTTTGAGCTCTGTCATCCATGTGTGAAGATTAAAAGGGGGACTCGAATGGTTTGGCCTCTCTGTGCTTACGAAAGTTATCCCAGTTAGTCTGCCGGACACGGTGGCTTCTAAGTTTTTTGGCGAAGTCAAGCTCTATAGTAATCATATAATGATCACTGCCCAGGGTTTCATTTGTGTTGCTCCAGACCGGTGGGGGGAAGATTGCGGCCAAAAGTAAGGTCAGGGCTAGTGTTGGCGCTGACACTGTTACCGATGCGAGTAGGTGTACTGAAATCGTTGTATATGGATAGGCCCTGCATCTGAAGGGTGTTGTATAATTCCGCCCCTCTCTTGTTGGTACGCATATATCCCCAGTCTACATGTGCGCAATTAAAGTCCCCTATGATAATGAGCGGGTCTTTCTTTGCAGCAGAGGAGGCGGCTTTAATGAGAGCGATTAGTTTAGTTCTGAGACCGGTTGCTTTGGAAGAAGGTAACTGTTTAGGATAAAGAGGGGATGGGATCTGTGAGTTGATGGGATTAATTCGAGGAATGTGTGAGCAACCTGAGAGCTTAGTAAATGGCAAGTGTATGGCACAGAATTTTGAATATATGTAGTAACCCTGGGATGTTGAGTGGAGTCAGAGGGCACCAAAGTGTAGCCGGGCAGTGATATGTTTGTACCGGCATCTTGGAGTGCTACTATATCCGGTGACGTGGAGGAAACAGAGAGCAGCTGCTGCAGGGGGGTCTCGTTTGCGGCGAAACCCCCTGCAGTTCCATTGCATAATGCGTAGTTGGAGATTATTGGCCGTCAGCAGCGCCATATTGAAGGGTAGGAGGGCGAATGATGGGAGCTTGTGTGGTAGTGCCTGCTTGGCCGTCAGAAGACATTCCAGCAATAATTTGAGGAAGTTGTTGCAAAATGGCTGTTGTTACCTGACTGATAATCCTTTCTGTCAGCGTGGCGATGGCGGTTTCAATGTATTTTTGAGTTTGAGCCATAATATTGGCTTCTAGCCGTTCGGCAAAGGCTTTAAATTTGGAATCTACGTCTACATCTGGAGTGTCATCTGGCCGGCGTTTCTTTTGGGGAGGGGCTATGGAAGGTTCGGGCATTGATGTTAGAGGGACTCGATGGGTGGAGGGTTGGGTCGATGATGTTACAGGGGACGGAGGGTTGCTGGGTTGGATAGAGTTAATGGCTGCCCTCAGATGCCTTACCTCTTCCCGCAGGAGTGCTACCTCTTCTTCCCTCAGTGATGCATTGGGCGCACTTGCGGCTTTGGTCCAGGGTCGCTGGCGATCTTGTTTGGGCCCTAGGGGCGGGAAGTCCTTTGTCGTGGGCACTGGTGGCTTGGGTTTCGGCACTGTCCGTCGTCGAGGCGCGGGCGTCCTGGCCTTGCACGAGCCGGTGCCGGTAAGATGATTTCCACCACAAAGGATACATGTCGGCGAGCAAGGGGCCTCTTACTTGTCGTGTTTCCCGCCACATCGCGGACAGAGTCAACTTTTTGGGAGCGGGCACACGTCGTACCTGTGACCAGGCTTCCGGCAGTTGGTACATGCGTCAGGACTGCCCTTGTACTTGGTGCAACGGTGTACAACACACATATACTTGATGGTGTGAGGTACGGGACCGGAGGCGAAGGTTATCAAAATTGAGGCTGATTTTCCCATGCGTCTGGCGGCTATGATGTTGGCGTCCGGGTTACGATAGCGCAAATCGTTCAGAATCTGCTCTGGTGTCTCATTTCAGTACGCTCTTGAAATCACACCCCGGACTGCCACAGGAGGGGCTGCGATGTACGCAGCTACCGGGTATTGCTTCCCATTTAAAGTGATTTCCTGTACTTTGACAATAGCAAGAGCTGTTGCTTCCTCTGCAGTCGCCACTGTGAAAGTATTGTTGGTGGGATGAACTCTGATATGCAGTTCACCCAAAATTGAGCCTTCGACAGCGGTATGCAGTGCTTGTAAAATGCTTGCTGGTGGGTGCTCTTCCAAGAAAAGCCCGCCTCGCGGGCGAAAGACAACTCGGATCGTTCCCGCCGGCAGCGCGGCGAGTTGTTTGCTTTTTTGTACGACAGCGCGCGTTGTACGCATTAGCTGCGGCGCCTCCATGAACGCGGTCCGAACGGACGCCGAGGCAGCGTCCGGTGGTGCATTGGCGTTGCTGGCGTTGGGCTGTGTTAGAACCGAGGCCGTTGAGGGGGGGGTTTTGGGGCCGAATTCGAACCTGGGGCTCGATTTCAATAGGCACGAAGCACAGTTTTCTACTCACCAGAGTGACAGTCCTGCTGGTTGGTGGTCTCTTTGTCCACTGTATCCTCCATGGCTGTTGTAGAGTGACGAACGCGGCGCGCGTGCGGGGCTCGCCTCAAAGAGGCGAGGCTTGACGCGGCGGCGTGGATGGAAGAGCCGATTTCACAGGACAATTCTCGAAGATCACGGGGCACCTTCCAAAAGATGGTAGTGGGTGGTGTCCGTGTACCTTCCCGGATCCGTTGAGCACCTTGGTGGGCCCTTGGAAGGGTTTAGCTGGGCACATAAACCAGAAATTGACGGAGGTGACGCGATGCGCGTCCGTTCACTCTGGCCCCCCTAGCGGCCTCCCGGTGTCTCGGTTGATGCCAATGATCTTGCGAAAGTAGCTTTCGCTGAAGGTGTCCACATCGGGTAGGTCGTATTTCCAGTACTCGCAGAAACTGTCGAACCCGCAGGGGCTCTACTGTCAGAAGAAGGAAGAGATGGTAGCAAGGAGGAAAGTGTTGTCGTCCACGGCAGCTGAGCGTGCGTGTGGCACAGGGAGAACGCAGGCTTCTTTTAAAGGCGAAGTGTTTTTTTAGGGGCGAAGCTCCTTAAGGCGGCACCCGTTCGTCCCTCGTCGTAGTCGTAGTCGTAGTGCGTAACAAGTCTTACGCTTTGACCTCCAAGGTGGTGCCGGTGGGAGATTTCTCCTGTGCGTTGTTCAACAATAAAAAAATTCGCAGCGTGCGCGTTAACTAAAAGCCGAATTCTTCTGTCTCTCATTCCCCATTAGCAGTCATTGGCATTTCTCCTGTGCGTGATTAAACAATAAAAATTTTGTTCAAAACGCCGTTGATTGATGAAATAAACCAACGAAAGACGCCAGATGTTTTCTAAAAGCAAAACGAAAAGACGCCAGATGTTTCTAAAGCAAAACGAAAAGACGCCAGCTGCTTAACGAAAGACGCCAGGTGTTTTCTAAAGCAATGGTTTTATAATCAAAACCATATCGCGATACCGGTTTGTAGTTGACGATGCTCGTTGCCGTCGGTGTGTGCTCGTATGGATAAGGATGCCGCTGCAACCAGTGCAAGAACCACTTAGCTTACATTTCACCGACCACAAAGCGGTCATAATGAAAGGACAACGGAAACCAGCAATAAAAGTTTGATAAAACATTTAATCAATCGTTTCACGTCATTTTTATCGGGCGAATTAACGGAAGAAATTTCACGGTTTAACCGATGATTACTTCCAGGAGCTTCGCCCAATCTCATCATCATTCACCTCGTGGATCTGCCGTCAATTTTTCTTGTTTGTTCCGGCACCGAGCGTTTGCTGCGCTCGGTGCCGGAACCCAGGCAGCACACAACGTCGGGCCGATATTGGTTTTAAGGCGGCTGTGGGCGGCCCAACCATGGTCCGTCGTTGCCGGCATGGAGCCAATATGGGCGGAGCCGTTGACTTTCGCCGGCAATATTGGGCCGATTTTGCCGTCCTTCAGCCCATGTTGGGCTTTCACCGGCAACATTGGGCCGAGTTTGCCGGCGTCCCGCCGTACTTCCGCCGATATCGGCTTAGCCGATGGCTTTCACCGGCAACATTGGGCCGAGTTTGCCGGCGTCCCGCCGTACTTCCGCCTATATAGGCTTAGCCGATGGCTTTCCCCGGCAACATTGGGCCGAGTTTGCCGCCGTTCCGCCACACTTCCGCCGATATCGCCGTAGCCGATGGCTTTCCACGGCAACATTGGGCCGAGTTTGCCGGCGTTCCGCCGTACTTCCACCGATATCGGCTTGGCCGATGGCTTTCACCGGCAACATTGGGCCGAGTTTGCCGGCGTCCCGCCGTACTTTCGCCTATATAGGCTTAGCCGATGGCTTTCCCCGGCAACATTGGGCCGAGTTTGCCGCCGTTCCGCCGCACTTCCGCCGATATCACCGTAGCCGATGGCTTTCACCGGCAACATTGGGCCGGGCTTGCCGTCATTCTGCCTTGTATCAGCTGCTTCAACTGATATCGGCAGCTGAAGGCTTTCACAGGCAGAATTGAGCCATTTTACCCGTGTTGTTGCCGCTCTTAAAGCAATGCTGGCTGAGTCAATTGTTGGTTAGCTTTCATCGGCGAAGCTGGAATACCTTCTTGTCTTCCTTCAGACAGTCATATATTGCCCTGCTAAGAACGTCCTCCTGCGTCGTGGCGCTACAGAAGTCGTCGTCACCGACACAGGTACGTATTTTACGGCGGAAATAACGGAAACCATCTTGACATAAAGTCACCGACGGACAACCGCAACTATCACCCGCAGACGAATGGTCTCACCGAGCGGCTAAATAAAACCGTCGTTGACATGCTGACAGTCTACTGTATCGACGTCGAAGACAAGCTTGTAATGCCATAGAGCAGGGGTC